>VDFB02333301.1:0-47969 GCA_007258455.2 Sequoia sempervirens | reverse complement strand
GAAGTTGGTAAGTCATCCTCAAGTTGTTATGTCTGCTATAGTAAAAGTCTAGTTTACTATTGAATGCATTATTGAGTGATGATTATCTGATGAGCTTATGATTTCCTTCTTATTACCATTGATAAGTGAGTAAATGAGATATGTGTATGCATACACACATGCATGGCAATGATAGACTGACTATAAACACCAAGGAACACATACATGAGGGTACATAGGTAGACGTACTTATGCACACTCATGCACGAGTTGCTTATGTGCATGGAACTATCTGATGCCAATGGCATGCATATGTATACATATAGACATATCGCTCGTAATCTCTTATCAAACACCATGGTAATTATGTATGATTTTGGTGTGTGAATCGAATGTGTATATATATAATGTATATACATATATCCATATGTATGTGTATCCATACACGTATGATAACAAATGGATATGCCCATGCGAATGTATCGATACATGTATACATACACATACATGTACATAGAGACAAATATATATATATATATATATATATATGAATACACAACTGATATATTAATATAACAATGTGATTGCTATGTTGATGTATTCTTATGTATATCGATTGTATATATATATATTGATGTATTTATATTTAAATGTTACTTGCTTCTAGATCGACTATCTAAAGCAATGATTTTCAATTGATTATAATGTTTACACATTTGACTTTGAAGTCGATTATCCTAATCAACTTAGAGGCCGAACTTTGTGATATTTATAATTGTCTTTCTTGAGCCGCTTTATGCTCATGCTATCAATGAAATAAGAGTTTGTAATCTGCAAACTAAATGCAACTACTAAGTCAATGATAAGTGAGAATAAGTCGACACCTTTTTAATAGGAAGCCATGGACTTGGTAAACTATATTTCCATGATGTTTTGTATCGATCAAACATCTGTATTAACATGAAGCATATCAACGACTTGGTCTAAACCGTTTCATGAGTGAATCGACACTTATAGTAAGACTTGGTCGATACTTTTGTGGGTGACATGCTTTTGTTATTGACTGTTTCTCTTGAGTATGAAATCATGCCACCTTTGTGTTTTGTTTATCATAGAAGTTTGCTTATTGTTGACAGCCAAATTTTATCACATGGAGAGTTGATTTATTCTCCGATTGTTGTCAATAAGTGGATCAATATGTTGATATTCAAGCTGAGTAAGTGCTTGTATATTTGCCACCTTTCTAGATGTGTTAGTGGTGTTGCTATGCATGCTTGCTACTATCAATATCATGCCTAAATTGTAGGCAATATTGTTACTTGCTTGTTATATAAATAGCATAAAGAGTTCATTTGCTTAAAATGCCTCATTATTTCTCTTCTATGCGATATTTCTTACATGCAAAATATTCTACAGTTTATATACTTCTCTATCTGCAATAATTTGTCATTATAGTGAGTGAAAGCCTTGAGTTTGGAGAGAGTTTTATTATCTTTTGAGAAGTAACATTTGCCAACTTGAGAGATAAAATTGAGAGACGTGTTGGGGAATCAATATCAAGTTAGTTGTTGTTCATGAGGTGATGTGACCACATCCAAACGAATTAGAAAGCTTAAACACAGGCATGCACATATTTTACTTTTGTTTATTCTGATTTTGAAAAACTATGTCTTGATTGAACTAGCTAGTCTTGTTGATGCTTGGACGTAGAGAAAAGTATTGTTGCTTTGAAAGAAAAGTGAAAACTATTTACTTTGTTGTGCATTATTTGTAAGTACTCCATGATAGGAGAGACTGCTTGTCAAGGGTATTATTATTATACTAGACATGAGTAGATATGGGTAAAATAGTATGTTTATCATAGGTATTGTTGTTATACTAGATATGATCAAACATAGACATGCTTAGGGAACTCTCATAACTAGATATAAATTATGCTAGTTGGCTAGTAGGTTACTCCTGGCAATGTTGTCCAGTGAAGGGAGGGAACTTGTACTTTGCTTATTGGGATGTGTTACCTTAGGTTGTGTTAAAAATATAGGTTATCCTAGGGCATAGCTTTCCCGTGGAGAGAGATTGCCTAAGCATAGATATAATGGCCTTAAGTCAAAACGAGCTGCTATAGTGTAAGTGAATGGTAGACCATCACTCAAAGTACTGAGTGAGAAAACTTTGGCCAAAGTGATGTGAATGTCCGAGACTCCACTATAGATAGTGAGATTATCGAGACTCTACTGTCAGTTCACCATGTCTATTTAAATGCATGAGGGCCACTTAATGTAGGTTATAAATCCTAGTCATGTAGGACACAACACTAACTTAGAATGGTATGTTGTACGGGGTTACCCAACTAATTTCTTCGTCGAAGGGAAGGGCCATCTATCATTGGTAGATGTGCAGGGGACCGCATATGAGTCTGTGGTTGACGGAAAAGCGTTTGAGTGATGCTTCTCCTCCTCAATAAGCAACAAAAGACCAAGGTTTTGAAAGACAGATTCTTGGACCATCTATATCTTATGCTATGAAGCTCGAAGGAGCTATGTTTGTAGTTTGTACTTTGTTAAGTGTTGTAATGGAATGGAAATCCTTTGTACACTGTTATAGCATCTTTTTCCATATATATATTTTCAATAAAGAAAGGAAATTTTTTTATTGCAATGGCTTGTACATAGTTTGATTTTACTTGCACAGTAAAACTTAGGACAATTTACTTCAGAGAACTTTCGGCTTGTTACAATTATCTCATGAGTAAATGGAGGCCAAGAAAAAGACCCACCATTCCTAGATAAATATAATTTTTGTAATTAATTTGTAGCATGTTGGAGCCCCCACCAATTAATACTTAGTTCTCTCTATTCAAATAATAGAATGGAAAAAATACAATTTACTGCATGGCAAATATGATAAAGAGGAGAAGATATACAACAATGAAACACAATAAATTGCATAAAAATAATAAATTGGTAGATATCAAAAAGCCCAACACAAATTTTGAAAGCCAACATAAAATATACTAAACTAATGGCAAAGGGACAATAAGAAGAGAACTAAAGAAATAGAGTAAAAAATCAAAACTAATAAGCTAAACAACCCTCAAAAATCACAATTTATGTTGGCAACACAAGGGCAAACAACTGAGAGGGGCCGGGAGGGGAGAGGGTGAATCAGTTGTCATCGAATTTCAAACTTATTAAACTTATTAATCCTTATTCTCAGATATGATCAATATCAATGAAAGCATGAATCAACAACATATCAAAAACACACATAACACCAAAATTTTTACGTGGAAACCCTATTAGGGGAAAAACCATAGTGGAGGTCAATCCACAAGATTATACCCTGTTAAAAGTATAAGAAGAATAAATGGGGAATGCACATGCATTCAGACACATTGCTTAGAGCTCACTGCTCAATTACAAAGGAAGACACACTATCTTACAGAAAGATTCAGATTACAACCATCCGGATTTTGAACTGAGAAAATAACATCTGCTAATGCCTGATTATAGTTCCGGTTAAACATATGAACACTTCTTCACTCTTCACTTTTCTTCACACTATGCTCTACCTTTGAATGATTTGAACAATATTTGCACACACATAGAAGCACACCCTTGCACACTTCAATTTGAAAAAACAATTGCTCTTATATATCTGCAACATGAAATTACATTCGCTACAAGTCGACCACAAAGACATAAAATGAATACAAACTATCGGCCCAAAACAATAGATAATTTTCAATGCGAATCAACCAAGGTCGGCTACAACATAGTGAAGACCCAAATCAACAATTTCAACACAAAAAACACTTCAATTAATTTCTCCTCGAAGATCCACAACACGCTTCAACACCCTGTTAGCCAAGAACAAGAAAAATATGAACACGCAAGAGAAGATCGCCATCCATGAGCACAACAATCAATGCGAACGCGCAACAAAGATAGAGCATGATCTAGAAACATCCACAAACATTACGAAACATCAGAGAAGCATCTGCAGCAACTGAACTAACTGGAATCACATAATCTTCAATCAGAAACGCCAACTGAAGAAACAAAAAAACTATCAAAATGTAAATCTTCATAACTCAATCCAATCTTCACACGAATCTTTGAAACTCAACGTAGATAAACTAGATATACTCAACAACAAATCCTTTAGTCCACAACCTCTGATCAACAACGTACAGAACTCACCGACAGACAGAACATCACTTCACCACTGACAACTTGCAACTCATTTATTACAATTTTCTCAATATCCTCGACATATACAACTTCAAATGCACTAATGCTAATAGTGTTGACATGAATGATAATCACATATCAGCAACACAACCACAACATCCAACAATATAATCTTCATTCCCTAATTTAAACATAACACTTTCAAATAAATGATACAAAACAAAACTACCTATTAAATTTCATTCCCTTCAACTATTTATATTAAATATTTAAATTATATTTGTTAATCAATCTATTTCTTAGAAAGTTTTTTAAATCACTATATACATTATTTTAATGTGTAAAAGTCGCTACCCAAAATTTATAGAGATCATTAGTTCAATAACATATAACTATGAGATGGTGAAAAGTGTCCACTTATGATTTGGTTGTAAAAGTTTAAATCCTCAAGTTCATCTAAAAATGTATGCTCATTGATGCTTCTATTTGTCATGACTAAGCTTGTGTTGCAATTGTTTGTCAAGATCCAATGCTTCTTGTTGTTGTATTATCCTAATCATTTGAGGGGCTAGCATTAAAATTATTTGATTTAATAGTCGACATAATAGTCTCTCAAATGAACAACGCTTTATTCAGTAAGTTCTCTTTTAGACCAAATATAGAGATGGTTCACAAGTGCATTTTTAGGTTATAGAAAATAAAAGGTAATGCCCAAGTTTGTGCCCTTGAAGGGGGATGCTTTGATTTAGACTCTCTTTAGGAAGATCTAAAATTCTTGTTGAAGGGCCCTTGTTTTATGGGTGTAATAACCATTCTTTGTGCAAGTGGAGATCAAGGTTTGACCCCTCAATGAACTTATGCATTATATTTGAACTTATGCATTGTATCCCTACTTGGATGAACATTCTAGGCATCCCCCATGAGTTTTGAGACAAAGAGTTGATATGAGGGAGATAATTTATTTGGTCAGTTCTTGACTTTGGATGGTGTGATTAACAAGTCTGTTAGTTCTCCAAGCCTTGAAGATGAACCCTTTCCTGTCGAATGGTGTTTCTTGAAGATCTCAGAGACAATGAAGGATTTGAAAATAAGGTGATAGATGGTTCTCTTAAATCCTAAGAATATGAATAATTGGTAGTCAAGGACCATTTAATTGATATTGTATTAGGAGATGGGGAACTACAACATTCCTAGAAGGGTAGTGTGTTTGTTATTTTTGAAATGGTTAGAGAGGAAATTGTTGTTTCTAATTTTGTTGGTAACACCATCAAAAGAAAATTAGTAAGAAGAAATTAAAAGACTTGGTTTCAAGTGATTTTGTCTCTAAAATTGAAGTTGCTACTAAGGTTATAGCTTTTGTAGAAGAGATGGTTGTTGTTGGATCTATTATGGTTGTTACTAGGCTTATTATCCATGAAGCAAAGGACCTTCCCTCTGAAGACCTAAAGGGATATGAGGTACAAAATGCTGAGATGGGAGAGAATAATATTTTGATAAGTAGGGCTATTAGTGATAAATTTGTTATTGCTTAGGAGCTACACTCAAAGGCTTTCACCTTTGAACATGTATATGCTAAATAACTATTTGATTCATCCCTTACAAATTCTAATAACTATTCTTCTCATACTATAAGTTAAAAAGCCTCAATTCAAAAGGGAGGTTAGATGAACAATAGATGTAGGGATGGATAAGGAAGGTAGACCCGATTTCAGGAAAACTAGATCTAGGAAGCTAGAAAAAGAATTTTCTAATGGAAGGAAAAAGAAACTGTACTTGTTTTCCTCCAAGAAGGATCATAAAATATTTGAGGACTAAATAGTCCCCACAAGCAATTGTTTTTGAAAAATTATATAATAGAAACTAAACATGATATAGTGCTCATCTAGGAGGTTAAAATGTTTGAGGCTTTTTTTAGGGAAGTTGATGTTTATATTTGGCATGAGGTTGAATTTTACATTAGCCCAATTGTGGGTGCTTAGATAGAGGCATAGATAGAATGTGGAATCCAAATCTTTTTCATGGGTGGATGATACATTATTGTAGACACAATTTGGAGATTGAATTTTCCTTAGCTTCTTTAATAGCATTTATTGGATCCTTTCAAATATTCACACTCCCAATATGATGCCAACTCATAAGTTGTTGTGAATTGAGTTATACTCAACAAAATAGAATAATAAGTTTTGGATGCTTGTTAGTGACTTTAATTCTCCCCTCTTTCCTTCTAGAAAGCTTGGGGAATACATGACTACATTGAGAGCATGACTGGATTTACTAAATTTATTTCTAATGGTAGGCTAATAGATTTTAATCTTAAAGTATCCCTATTTACTTAGACTAATAGAAGAATAGGGCTAATTCTCATTCAAGTTAGACTGGATAGGTTCTCTATCCCAGGATCTTTTGATAGTGTTGCTAATATTTGTTTCTTCTCTATCTAGAATAAGATTTGATCACAATCCACTCCTTAAGTGGGGATACTTTGAATCATAAGGTGATTAGTCATTCATGTATGAAATGATAAGGCCTTCACACCTTGACTTTAGAAACTACATTAAAGAACAAAGGGATATTATACTAGTGAGTCAATGATATTCTAGTTAACTCAAAAACTAAAAAATGTGAAGAACAAGATAAAATGATGGAATAATAATTATATTAAAAATATTTTTAAGAAAAAGCACTTAATTTTTAGAAACTTGCACTCTATTCAAGAACTCGTGGCTAGAGGTCAAATTGATGAAAACGTGTGCAATAAAAAAGGATTATAGAAGGAAATATCATAAATTTATGCACAAAGAGATATTCTAGAAATAAAAGTCTCATGTGTAATGATTTTTAAGGGATAGAAACATAATTATTTCATGAATATCCTCTTAGAGTGTGATGTTTCAACCTAAATGTTATAGTGGTGTGGATTCCCACTGGGCATGTACTCAAGGTTGGGACCCATCCATAATCGGGAAAACATGTGTCTACAAGGGGGTCTCACCTATGTGGTGCTTTGGTGGGATAAGAACCTCACTCTTAATGATGTTGAGTGTCATTCATTAATAGTCCAATTTTTTGGTGTGGTAGTTGTGTATCTTGGTATTAGAGCTAGGTCTCGAGGTGGAGCCTACAAAGTGTGTTGGGTTGTGATGTTCTAGCCTAAATGTTGTGGAAGTTGGGATTTTTGTTGGGCATGTACCTAGGTTTGGGACCTACCCATGATTGAGCAATGACATCTCCATAAGGGGGTGTGACTAATGTGGTGCTTTGGTGGGACAAGAAGCTCACCCTTTAGATTAATGAGGGTCATTCATTAATAATCTAAGCTTTTGGTGCAATGGTTGTTTAACTAGTGTAGTATCCCTAATTAGGGATATTGTATATTTCTATTGGTTTAAATCTAGGGAACACCAATGATTGAATTATAATTCAAATAAGATCTATTGCAATAGGTAATGTATTTAATAGAACATGCACAAAGAAATTATATACTCTTACAAAATGAATATTCAACACAACAAATTGGAACAAATTTTTAATCCTATTATTACAACAGAGATTACACTTATAGTTAATTTAGTTTTATAGACTTTCGACAATAATAGCAATAATATTATTATAAAAAATTATGACGAATCTACAACCAATGGTGCTACAAGAGCCACCTTAGAATTACAAACATTAGACTCTAAAAGAGATGCCTAAAAATAAGATAAAAGATGTTTTAGGAGTTGCTCGAACAACAATTTAGTGAGGTTCAATACAATCCCTAAGTGGAATTGCCCATGACTAGTTTACAAGTTTTCATCAACCAACAAGATATGGAAATTAGGGATTTTTGTCCTCCAATTTCTAGTGATAGATGAAAAATGTGTCCAATCTATTGAATTAAAATTAATGGGTAAACAAGCATATCACTCTTGATCCCATACTTTGATTAAATAGTTAACTTTCAAATTATTTTCTTTTCAATCTAAAATAAACTCACATAAACCTTTTTGTTGATATCACTTTAGATTGTATTTATTATATAACACTTGCAACCCCCTAACTTGGGAATTTACAACACACTCAAATATTATCAAGTTATTTTCTCATTTTATTTCCCCAATCCCCATGAGAAAAGAGAAATGCGGTTTTGAGCCATTATAAAATTTTATTAAAAAGGGAACATTATAGTCTGTCCTCCCTAAAATCGCTTTCCCTCAAGAAAAGCAAATTCTAGACCTCAATTCATCCTTGAGAACTTACAAATCCATGTTTTCAAATCCTTGTTTAGCTAAATAACTTCTATGATTCAAGTTAGTTCTTGAAGCCTCTTTCATCTCTTTGTGAGATGCATCTATTTTCTCATTCTCAAATGGTTTTTCTATCCGACCCATAGTCCTATGTAAAGCCTCAACATATATACTCAAGTTTGTCGCTTCCTCCTTCCTTGCAACTCTTAATCTTTCCTTGGGTTGCATTACATGCCAAAGCTTTTTTACTATCGTTCTTGTGTTGCACTTCTTTGATATAATTAGAAGTTGAAAATCTTGCACTTGAAGAAACTTCTACCACCCTCTTTTTTTTTATTGCAATTGAAAATATTTTACTTGAAAGTCCCTAATGAGTAGAGGAAAGTATTACCATAAACTCCTTTGATTCTTCATACATCAATCATTGGTTTAATAACTAGTTTGGCCATTTTCACATTCAGTAATTATGTGATTTTCAAGAATTTTATGATGTGGATATGTAGCCACTATTGGTTGACAACTACAGGAACATCTTGTATTTTTTAAAATCTTTTATTGTGTAGCAATATAAGCTTTCATGGAGAATTCATATTATTCATTCTTTAGGATATCAAGATCCTTAACTACTTTGAAGACTTAATAATTTCCTATTAAATTATTTTAATCTTTTTGAACTCTTGTTTTATGAGTCATTCCATATAATTGAAAAAATTGATTAACACAAGATTCTACATTTGCTTGTACATACAAACTTTCTATTGGAAATTATCTTTTATAAATTGGAGCTCTAACCCCTTAGGTGGGTTTGTTACGAAGTAGATTGCATTATGGGCATGAACTTGATATGCACTTATTAGGAAGCACTCAAATTCTTCAATCATATTGCTTCTTACATATTTTATGCAAGTTGTTTCCTCATAATTACCAATAGCTATATTTGTTTTGCTTTTCTTTCCTTAAATATTATGGATTGTCCTAACAGCAACTACTATTCCTTCAATAATTTTTTTAATCATTGCAACATTTTCTTCCATTACCCTTTGAAAACTCTAATTGGTTATAGAAACACTCTTGCTACTATTCTTACTATTGATGAGAAATCCAAAGCATCCGATGTATTCTTCAAGAAGTGTCGAAGTTGTGTGATCTTCACTTCACTCAATAACATTTACACCTCTTATAATTTCTAATAAGTACTTGAAAAAAATCAAATTGATCTATTGGAAGGATTTTAATTATGACTTGAGATAGAAAATCATACCTTTCTTCACACCTTTTTTGATGTGTCTATATTTGGAAAGTTGATATTCTCTTGAGTGTGCATATTTTTGTAAACAGTAACTTCCAAATCTACAATAAAAGGAGTTACAAGATTCTTCTATAGTGTCCCCTTTTTTTCTATTTCTTCCCTCTGCATCTAGGGGTGACAGTCATGTTTAGAACCTAATTCCAGAAGTATGATTTGTTGAGATCCTTTGTCTAATTGTGATCCTAGAAACAAGTGGCTAAACACCATGCCACAATTATTCAAGAAATCTAGAATATCAAATTGATATTTACCTCAGTGCTTATCACCTTCTAGTATGAAGCTTCTGATTGTATCATCTTCTTACTTATAATGATTTTGTATAATTGTGTTTGCTACTAATAAATTATAGATTATTTCAAACGACATCACTTTGTCACCCATTGGAGCATGTAGCTTTATGAACTACATGCACTAAACTCACAACCTTGTTAGTATTCATAATATGTATTTCATATTCTTCCTTGGTTAGTTTTAATTTTCAGATACGTAAAATGATGACTTCATCCCCCATATTGAATTTATCAAAAACTTTTCCTTGTGTTTGAAAATATCTCTAGATTCTCATATTAGAATGTATAGGTAGCTTTGGATAAAAGGATATATGTACTTCTTTACACTTTCCATATTAATATGTTTCTCATTTGAGCATTTATGTTTATAGGCATGTGCAACATTATACCAATCAACATTTAGGGAGTTGATCATGACCTTTGATGCTACTTGATGAAACATTAGAACATAGAAAGTTACCATTATCTTCTTTCTTCTTAATAAATTATTTCATTAATAGAATATTATTCCACCCATTATGTGAAGGATATGATGCCAATATTAGCAATAGTAACAATTTTATCAACACCCATATAAGAATAGAATTTTTTTGCTTCCCTATCTAGCATACCATTGGTTGTGAGTAGAAGACAAATATTTGTCAACTTACCACCCATCACCATCTCACATTCTTGTTCCAATACAATCATATTTTGAATGACTGCACTCTCTACCTAAACATAATATCTATAACCAACTAAAATGATGAGTATACTTACCTAAATTTTGAATTACCTCATCATTCTATCAAAGAAGAGGTGAAATTCCATTGTTCCTTGTATTTTCCCCTTGAGCTACAACCATTTAATTTTGTTATCATTCACAATGATTTTATTATGCTCTTCTATAATCAAGTTGGATCTTCCTTTTGGCCAAGTGTGCAGGTTGCTCCCATACCATATCACAAAACCAACCTTGATGAAGGTGATTTACCATTTCTACATTTTCTCAAAACAAATTATTACTCAAGTCCCAATCCGTATGCATATATGCTTTTGGATTTGAACCAAATAAACTTTTTTACATTCATCGCTAGTTATACCTTTTATGCTTTCCATCTACTTAGAATGTCTTCCATGATGGTTGGTAAGAATGGGATGACTACCATAAATTTTAACTCCTATTTGAAATGAAATCATAGGGGTAGCCAAAGATCTTACCTTCTTTAGTTGAGAATTTACTTCAATACAATCATCCTTGTGATTAAGAATTTAAGCGTAGAGGCAAAAAAAATTCCTTCAATTCAAGGTTTATCGATATGATGATTTTAAAATTCTATTTTATGGGGTACAACCTCAATTTTTTTTTTTAAATTATAAATATTTTACATTCAATTTGTAACGCTTTTTTTCTCCACGACTTCATTAATGTACATGTATTTTATTTGTTAGCAATTATTAGCATACCTTTCTTTATCAAGGACCCTTCACCTTCAACTTTTATAGTAGGTTCTTTATGCTTTTGTTTCCTTCTCAATTTTTGGTAGGTCTAGTTTTTTCCTTGTCTTTTGGATTATACTCTACATATTCTTGATTGGTCTTGTCTTATAATTTTATCTCTAGTGTATTTGTCACTAGTTCTATGATCTTATCTATATTGTCATTTGATATTTTTAAATATTTATCTGACATTACATCCACAATATGAACTTGTCCTTTATCTTGACCCGTGCGACTCCACTCCCAAAGGTTATTTGAATGAGAAGTGAAGTTTCTGTCTTCGAAGGTTATTTTCACTTTGATTTTCCTTTCTTATGAGATGGGAATTCTTCTCTTATTGGATCGAAGGAGGTGTCTTAGGATGGGTTTTGCACCACAATATTAACAATGCTTGTAATGTAGTCCTTTTGGTGATCGTTTATTTACACTTTTCATTTTCCTTGAAGAAATTTATCTTGGGTTCTTGCTCCTTGATAATTTCTTGTGAATCTACTTCTAACTTCTCTCAGGTTCCTTCATGAATGATTCTTTCAAATCTTGTTCCTTGAGCTCCTTTGTAACAATATTTTGAGTTTTTCACCTTTGCTCTTCTCTCTCAACTATTTTATATTCCACTATATTTTCATAAATAGATCTTGCATGTTATTTTGATTTTCTATTGGTTTGTCAAAATTTCTTCATTAGTTCAACTAGATGATCTATAGCTTTTCCCTCTAAACTCTTGCTTTCAGTTGGAAAAAGTGGAGTTCTAATCTTTTTCTCCATAGGTTGGTAAGATCATGGCTCTGATACCATTGTAATATCCTCAATTAAGGATATTGTATACTTCTATTTATTTAACTCCACACAATATCAATTAATTCAAATCAAATTTACCACAATAGATAACATATTTAATGAAATATATAGAAATAAATTATAAACTCTTGTAAAATGAACATGCAACACAACAACTTGAAATAACTGGATATTCCTCTTCTTACATCAAAAAATGTACTTACAACTAGTTTAATTTACTAAACTTTTGAGAAGAACAACAACAATATTATTATTAGAAAATATGATGAATATACAACTAATGGTGCTATAGGAGCCACCTTGGAATTACAAACCCTAGGCACTAAGAGAGACGCCTAAAATTCAGACAAAGATGCATTGTAAGAGTCACTTGAATAATAATTTAGTCAATTTAATTACAATCCTTGTGTGGAATTTCGTATGACTAGTTTATGGGTTTTCATCCACTAATTAACTATAAAAACTAGGGGGTTCCCATCCTTAAATCTCTAGTGATAGAAAAATAGGGTGTCCAATCTATTCAACTAAAACTAATGGATAAACAAGCATACAAATCTTGATTCTAGGATTTGATTAAATAGGCAACTTTCAAATTCTTTCCTTTTCCCTCCAAATTAAACCCACACACAAATCTTTTTGCTAGCACCACTTTAAATTATAAACTTTTCAACATAATTCTCATGACTCCATAACCAAGGTGCTTACAACACACTTAAATATTAGTCATTTTTCTATTTTATTTCCCTAAGCCCAACAAGAAATGAGAAATGTGATTTTAGGCCATCATGAAAGTTTAATGAAAAATGGGACATTACGTAGATATAGTTCAGGGTCATCCCACAATAATGGGTCCCAAACTCAGGACATCCTAATTTTTTCCTGAAATCACATATTTTTTAGAACAACTGATGATTTAAGCCTTGAGGGATTCCATATAAAGGGTTTTAATTGAAGAGGGTTAGATAATACCCCCTTCAATCAAACCCCCTTGGATAGAACCCCTCTAGTCTTAAATCATACCCACAATGGAGTCTCCTTCGCACCTATCAAAATGCTAGTAAAGAAACACTTTTTCTTTACCTTTTGAGGGATTAAATAAAGTCATTTACCAATTATGTTTTGTAAGTAGTCCATATTATAAGCTTTCCAAAAAGTATAGTTTTAAATATTTTAATTTTATTATTATATTTATATTATATTTCTTGTGAATGTTATTTTTTCACTAAACATCATGGTATTTGTTTCACACAAGTGGAAAAATAGAAAAATAGAGAAAAATAATTCTAAAAAATACGTGTGCACTAGGTATTGATGTTCTTGTTTTAGCAAAAAAAATAAATCAATACATACAAAACAAGTTATGTGTGACGACATACACCTATGTCTAGATTATAATACTTTGACTTTAAAAAATAATTAAAAAAAACCTATCCAACAAAAAATTATGAAAAAATATCCGTGCACTAGATATTGATGTTAAAAGCCTATATTTTAAAATTATAATTTTATCCTTTCAATAAAAAAGTTATGCATGATGACATAAACACCACTTTCTAAAAGTGTTGTTAACTATAAAAAATAAGTTATTAAAAGTTACGTTAAAAAATCAAATTTTTTATTTTATTTTATTTTATAAAATATATATTTAGAATCTACACATAAATCCTTACAAATCACTAGTTCACATCATCTCCAAAATATTAATGGTTTATTTGCTAGGTTTCGTAAAGTAAAATTTTATAAAAAATATTGATATTAATGTCCAACTTGGCCGAAAAGTGGGACATAGTATTGTGGCTTGAGCCATAAAAAATAACAAAATTTCCAAAATCATAGAGGAATATGGGACTAAAGTGAATTCAAAGTGTTGGAACTTTTTCCTAGTACCCTCAACTCTAAGGGATGACATATCACCTAGAATTGGGGATCAAGTTGATATAGGTCAAATGATAGCCCTATGATAGAACCAAGGAAAAAAAAACCAATGAGACAAGATTGAATCTTATCTTTTACACTCTGAACTCCACAAGACTTAGGAGGGTAATCTTAATGAGGGTCTTAATGAGTAATAATGATTTTTGAAATACAGTATTACAAAGACAAAATTAGGTTTAACTAGCACAATCTATATGTCTAATTAACTATTACTAACTCATATTATACTAGGTTCATACAAATTTGTAATTGTAAACCCTAAACATATGAATAATTGACACATTCATAGATGTATAATCAAAGGATTTTATTGAACACAATGTAGTGCTGAGAGAGGGGCAGGGTGAACCAACATAACTTAAAACTTAATAATTTTCATTTGCGGATTAACACCACATCACATAGACTGAAAAGAGTAGAAGAGAACATATGCATCACACAGACATCAATATTTTTACATGGAAAAGCCAATGAGGGAAAAAACACAGTGTGGATTAACTCATAATATATGTAGCTCATTGCTAATAATAAATACAATGTTGTTGAGGTTCACTTTTTATGGACTTGCAAACTAAGATGTACAACCTTAGAGAAAGATACAAAAGGACCTGATGAGACTTACTGTCTTAGAGCAGGATACATGAAAATTAGAATGAGAAAATTGATTATGAATCACTATGAAGAAGCATCTAACACATGTTGATGTTGTTGTCACTTTTTCACACAATTAATCATTCACATTGACTTCAAACACTTCATCCATTTTTTTTGCTTAATTCATATAGTCTTCGCACATCATCACCATCACAAATGATTTTCTTCTTCTTTATATATCCTCTGCAACAACTCATCACCACAAATAGGTTGGTACCAAGATGTCCTTTAGATGAAATAAATAGTAATGCATGAGTCGACTAAAAAATGTATACAATATGAGAGAAAACATGTCGCAAACCAACTCACAGTATATCAGGACCCAATTACATCACAAAACTTTCTCCAAAACAAGATTAATTAGTAAGGATCAAGCGCTGAACAAGTATGTCAACCCAAATAGTGATAATACCATTAAAATTACCATCTACACAACTTTACACCACCGTGGAGAGATCAAAATCACCATGTGGATCAGGATGCAAGCATTGTAGTCCATGCACAATAACCTTCTAAATAAATTAATCGCCATATGTTGACGCAAGAGGAGAAACCCATTGAAGATACAAGAACATGGCATCTCGAACAAACTGTACCAAACTGTTATTTGAAAACTGATCTTATGAACCACCAAAACACTTGAGACTTACAAGGAAGAAATAATATACCTTTGTGAGCATATACCCAAGTCCGCATAGACACATCTATCTTACCAGAGGAATGTGAAGCATCCTATTGGTCCTTCATCAACTCTTTATATTGCCAAAGTACAAATCAAAATATTGTCAACTACAACACTTATTGTAGAAGGTTTAAAGATCTAAAAACTTGGAAATAGCACCTTCACAACTCAATCATCTTGTCTTTTGTACTATAAGACAAAATATTAATTTGTGAAAGAATGCAGACCAAAATATCTTGAATCTGTCTTAGAGAGTGCATTGTGAATGCCTTAACAAAGACTTATGCCACCAATCTACATGTGTGGTACACCAAAATAGAATCACATCAAAGTAAACATATTGTATGTACATCAAGACATGTATACCTACCTATACAACATACTTAGACAACAGACAAATCATCATTCCATCCTTATACTACACTACAAACTTGTACCAATAGATACAACATCGTAATAACTATCTCTGGAGTATGTACATTCTTTAGCATCTTATCTGGCATCAATGACACCCCATATTGGGTTGACATCAATGACAACACCTATTGCCAATAGATTTCATATTTAGCAAGTGTAGGCATGACTTTTTATACCTTTAATAGCATTGTAAACAAGTAAATTATGTGAACTAACTTATATTTTCATACAAAATAGGAAAAGGAGTGATAAATAGACAAGAATGTAGGCCTCTTCTTTGCATCCTTAAGCTCCACAAAGATGAGAATACTCAAATAACTTACACCTTTTTATAGATATTTTTTTATTATAAAATTGAGGTGTTGAAATAGATATGACCATTAGAGACCTGTGTTTTATCTTGTAGGAATAGAGTTAGCCTAGAACCAATAAAAATCACAAAGGAACTCACACTTTAGATGAGCCTAATGTACATGAATCTGTCTTACAGAGCTTATACTCTCAAACATCTTCATGTATTGAATAATGCAACCCATTATTAATTATCCTTTTCAAATTTGTAAACCCTACATGTCATGTTAGAAAGGATTTCTTTTACAAATAACTTTAAATAGAAATTTTTACTATATTCCTTGAATATGAACTAACTAATCCTTGGTACAAGTGCATCAAATGTGCAGCTATTTTTTTTTCAAATCCCCTGGAGCATACAAGAAGAATTGGAGATAGACTGCATGTCAAAACAAGAGTAAGTCTTATATTGATTTAGTAAACAAATATTACAATGCCAACTATAGAAACCAAACTAAGTATTAGACAATGTCCATATTAAGTAGAGTTTTACATCAATTTAGCATTACAAATCCCAAAATATTATAAACATTAACTTAAGATTGGCCTAAAAACTTATAGCATCCCCTAATCCCAAAACTCAACCCTTACAATAAGACCTAAAAATTATAATATAAGAGAAGAGGAATAAACCGTATTAATTTTAGAATGGACAAATGGCATGAGCTAAGCCTATGCTTTGCAATTGAAATAGGCACAAAGGAATATGCTAGAGCACCTTTGAACCTCTTCTAAGCAAGTAAAATTAGTCTCCCCATTTTTTAACTTGCATTCATTTGTATAATTTTATGCTTGAGTAAAAATATAATTTCTAGCTTACTTTTCACCTCATAGGTGAATAAATTGACCCATTAGCATTTACCTTTTATTGGCGATTTAAAACTCAATCAATATCATGCACTCTTGCCTCTTACAATTCCCACTTCACCTACAACTAATTACATTTTTTATCAAATAATTTTTAAGCATTTTTTTTTTTCATGTTTTATTTTCATTTAGACTTGTCCTACCTCTACCCTTGAAAATTTGCAGATACAGGTGTATCTAGAAGTTGAAGGTTTCACTCATACCTTCCAGACTTTCTTTGTTCACTAGCAAGATCATCTTGTTCCCATAAAGTTCTATTTAAATTTTCACCACAAGCAATACCACATTAGAGGCATTTTGTCAAACATCTTAGCAAACATTCATGTTTGTGTTGGATGTCACACATTTACATCCCTTTGATATAGCTTCACAAGATCTATTATTTTGTTAGTAATTGCAGTCCTATTTGGTTGCAAAGCATTCCATTATTTGGCATGGAATAACAAAAACAATAATTCTTACTTAGCTCTCAATTTAATGCCAATTTGAATTTTTCATGTGTCCAATTAATTTTCCATATTATGAATTAATACATGTAGGATGACTAGAGATATATTGGTAAGAAATATCTATATTTTATAGAAATGACTTGAGTGTGTTGAATCAATTTTGAGATATTGGATTTGACCCTTATGTGTAGAGTTGAACTTTGCCAAATTTTAGGTTTGTAACTTATTTTCCTTGACTATAGTACGTGCATTGCATAAAAAATGGTTATGTGAATTGAAGGAATCTCTAGTCAAGGATTATTCTCCTTAGTGAAACTCTAAGTATATATGATTAATTTAATGGTCTTCAATAGAGATTGAAGATAATAGAAAATATATCTTAAGAATACAATATAAATATCTTTGCTCTTATGATAGTGTAATGTTGTTACAAAGCTCTTTTATTAGATGTCCAAAATAAATTGCGTTTGTCTTTTTACACAACAACCTACCATGTAAGAGGCAACAACAACCTATCATGGCCTTGTTTTGGCAAAATTTTTTGGGGTCTCCAAACTTTGGCTTGAAGGGGATTCTCTTAATATTATTGTCTTATGCTGAATAGCTCGTCGTCTTGGTCGATTGCCCATCTTATTAATGATTCGCTTTCCATCATCAATTCATTTGAGGAGATTAGAATTTCGCATGTGTTTAGGGAAACTAACTTGTTGGCTGATGGGTTAGCTAACTTGGGAGTGGTGGCTCGAATTAATTGGGATGATTATGAATCCTTGCGACTTAACCTTAAGATCATTTCCAATAATGACCAGTTGTCATGTCATTAAGGTGGTAAAGTTGGGGGAAAGGCTCTTTTATCTTGTTCTGAGTTGGTTTTTGCAAGTAGAGTCTTGGACTTGCTCTTCTCATAATTGCCTTTTAAATTTTCGTGATACTATGGTTTGGCTACATAGGTTAGGGAGTACTTGGTATGGCAGCCTCACACGCTTTGTGGGTCTTTTTTGCATTGTTTTGTGGTTATTCTACCTAATCTTATCTTTGTAGAAATTTAAGGTGCTGGTGGAATCTAGTTCGATGCATGCCGCCATGGGAGGAACTCGTTGCAGAGTGGAGCCGAGCTCTTGTGAGGAGTTTTGGAGTAATGAAATTGTGTGGGAGCAACTGGAAAAGGGTGGGGTAAGCCCATATTTGCTAAAGCTCCAAGGTCCGAACCCTGAAGTGACAAAGGTTTTTGTTAAAGGGTGGAGTAGTAGGATTTTGTGATACAATGGTGTGGATTTTAATATTAATGAGGATTTTGTAGCTGAGGTGATTGGTCTTCCTTCCTCTGGAAGTAAATTCTACAGAGAAAGAGGTGCGGCTAAGAAAGCCCTTGCAAATTTCTTTAAATATGATGAGAAGAAGCTCAGATTCGTTGGTAGTGGTGGGTATGCCTGCAAATCTCTCAAGCCGCTTTGGAGGGATTTAGCTTAGCCATTATGCATTACTTCACCTTGGATGGTAGGTTTTCTATAATTTATAGCTATCATTTCATGCTTCTAAATCATTTCTGCCATAATGTTCTGGTTTCGTTTTCTTTTTATCTTCTGCTGTCGATGGAGAATAGTATTAAGGATCATCAAAAGAACCCCAAGAAGGCTATTCTCCATGATGGCCTTATGAATCTCATGTTTGAACACATAAAGATGAAGTTGGTCCCTGTTTCTCCTAAGACTCTGATTCGTAAAAAGGGTGCAAAAAATTCTGGCTATGAGACTAGTGATTCAGTTGCGGAATGGGAAGGGAATTTTGAGGATGAGGATTCTGATTTTGAGGAGATCTCATAGGAGGATAGTGAGTCTGAGGAGGGTTCTAAGGATTCTGAATCTTGGTCCAAGGGATATGAAATGGATAATGATTTGAAGGAAGTTGTGGTGCCGTCTGGGAAGAAGAGTGCGAAGGGGAAGAAAATGTGCCCCAGGAAAGATAAGACTTTTGTCAAGCAGAAGGTGGAGGTGTCTAAAGTTGTGGAGGAGTCCCCTATTTTTGTCGATAATCATTCCCTGGGACCTAGTAAGGTGGGTGTTTTGGAGAGCTCCCCTGTTGTGGAGGATATTCATGGCATTGGTAAAGGCCTCCCAAGGTCCGTGCTACCTATGGAGGTTAATGTTAAGGGGATTGAGGGTTTGGTGCATTCAAAGGGGGTTAACCCTAACCAGGTTACTCTAGACTCTCCTATTGGCACTGAATAGGTTAAAGGGAGTGATGTGAAGGTGGAGCGGCTAGAAATCCTGGCGGACTTGGCAAATTTGCCGGAGAAGCATCGGGTCAAGGTTGAGGTGATTGAAGTGGAGGATTCCCATATTGAAGAATAAATGGAGGATAAAGAGGAGGCTTGGGTGGACCCCGTTTAGAATATTGATTCTCAAGATGCGCCTCCTGTTAATTGGGACGAGGTTAACATGGGCATGTTCTGTAGGATGGTTGAGGATGGAACTCACAACTTGCTTTCACTGGTTAAATGGATTTTCTTGGAAGTTAAGGAGCTCAATTTCCAACTGAAGAATTGGCAAGATGTTTGTGTGGCGCTCATGCATAGCAACCAGAAGGAATGGGTGATTAAAGGTAAGGTCAAAACCATGAATGTTATGCTTGATAAAATTGTTGTGGACACTGACCGTCTTGGTAATACTGATGAGGAGAGGATTGCTTCCCTATAATTGGCGGTCCAAAAGACTTTTGAGGAGAGATTTGTTAACATTGAGGACAAAATTAGTAAGACTTCTGATGATTTGAAGATTGTGGTTAACATTAGTAATAATTCCCTGAAATTGACTGCTAAGGGCCTCTTTGTTTTAAATGAGAAAGCCTTGAAATGGACTGGTAAATCCCTGGAGCTTGGTGATATTAAGAAGGCCATGGAGGATGTGAATCGCTCGAATTTGGTGGAGAAGAATGAGGATAATGCTTCAGCTGTGGAGAAGGATGTGGATGTTGGCCCGTGTTTGAGAACGAGGAGCAAGACCAAGAAGCGGGCTGCTGTTACGTTTGAGGAGCTCAAGGATGTTATGGAGATGCATAAGGGGGTCATTGAGGAAAATTTGGCCTCGGTTAATGTTTTGGAAAAATTGTTGTAGCTTTTTTGTTTCTTTTGCTTGATTAGCCTTGTTGCTGATGTTTTGCTTTTGGGTTGTTGACGGGTCTCATGGTTAATTTCTATTGTCAGCGTTTTGGTTTTTTTGGGCTGCAAGCTTTATTGGTTTAGTCTTTCTTACAACTTTTTGCCATTGTAAAGGGTTTCAGGGTCCCTTCAAAACTTGCTTTTCCTTACCAAAAGCAACCTACCATGTAATTCAATTTTTTTTACACTTTATTTGGCTTACAATATGGTTATTATAGGAAAACACATGTGCTAAATTTTAAATTTAAAAAGTTAAAGATTTGGGTTCATTTTTTGTAAATATTAGAATTAACCTAAGTTTATTTCACAATATGCAAATTAGAGCCAAGATTATCAATGGATAAGCTAAGCATTGGGTCTGGATGCTAGGAATAAGTATAAATGAAAACAAGTTGAGATCAAATTATTTTTTAATTACCACACAATATATACCATTTTATATGCTAGTTATTGCATTAAGGACGAACGTGAAAGGGAAACTAATAAGGTATGCAATTTTCACCATTTTATTTTTCCTCCACTTTGATCTTGCATGTGAACCACTATGTAAATATACAATTCAAAGGAAAGCGACTAACCAATATAAAATTAAAGATACAAAAAATCATAAAAATAATACAAATATGGATTTGGATCTTGATGTATTACATGCTCTCTTATAACGAGTGCTCCAATTAAAAAATTGCAAGTAGAAAAGAAAAGCTTTGAGTATCATTTGCTTAATATTCTAAAAATAATTATAAAAGTAAACATAAATAAAACTATTAGGATATTGTTGAACAACAAAACCAAAGTAAAAGGATATGACCATAAAGTAGTGAATATACATTACCAATGGGAAATTGACATGATAGAGCTCTACATGTATAGAATTAGGATATTTCCATAGGGCAATTGATAAGGTATTGCTTGGAGAAATAGCAATCATAATGACTAGGAGCTAATCACTAGAAATAATAGTCATTAAAGAGAGTGAGTGATAATGTATATACCCTTCCAATTAGTTACATATATATAGTATAATTCATTTCAAGAAAATGAGAAAATATTTGAAAAATAATATGTTTGGTAGACTCGATGCTTGTACGAATATGAAGTTACCATCATGTGAAGAATATGTATGATGATAAAAAATAAACTACCCCAAAAATAACCCTTACTTGGGGCCATAAAAAATTGATAACGACCTTGAATGTTAGATAAGAAGCCCTATTAGCATAAACAAGTGTCAACATTATAAGTAATGACAAGATGAAATCATCATGATCATGTTGGTGATAAGAAATAAATTGCAACCAATGTTGCCCTTACTCAGGGCCGTAAACCAATAACAAAAACCTTGAATGCTAAATAGGAAGCCCTCTAAGCATAAACAAGTGTAAGATGCCGACATCATAAGTAATGAAAAGATATAAACATTATTGATTATGTTAGCATAAACACGTGAGATCCATAAGATATAATCTTAGTAGATATATAAAAACATAAGAATAAATATTGGATAAATATATCTTTGGTAAATGTGATTTTGAGAAATAAGTCACTCTCGTATGGACTTATAAGAAGGATCTCAAAATTTGTGTATCAATAGTAGTAATGACAATAAAAATTATCTATATAATTAGGGATTTAAATTTTAAGTTATTTTCTCAAAAAGAAGGAACATTGTAGAGTAATAATGGTGAAAATAAATAATATTAATTGGATCTTTCAAATGCTTTATATTAAAGGTCATAAGACTAAATGCTCATGTGTCACACTTGGAAATGATAATGAAGAGCCCCAGTTAGTTGTGTTTAAATTTTCCTCTTAATTATTATTTTACATTAAATGGATTTTTCGGTTTGACTTGGAGGACTAATCAACAATCTTGAAATATTTCTAAATGATGACTTTATTATATGTCATTTTCAATTGAATTTGATATGTTGAAATTAATCTTAATCCAAAGCATGATGCTCATCAAATTGTCTGAAGTTCATATAATCTTTGTTCTTTGCTGACATCATCATTAATAATGTCATACAATAATACCTATAAGGAGGATGGGGTCCTAGCTTGATTGGCTAAAGCATCTTGTTGTAGGAAATAGGTCATGAGGTCTAATCCCCCCCCATCCTCGTGGTATCAGAAGGTGTGTCACACCAGTGTCATCGTTCACGTGAAAAAAGTTTACCAAGTGCACTGCAATTTATGGGGGGGGGGAGCTACCCGATTCCTGCAGGGGGGAGCTACTCGATTCCTTTGGTCTAAGAAAAAAACCTATAAGAGGAAATCTCTAACTTTTGAGACATAATTGCCTCAATACCATAAGCTAACAAGTAAGGAGTGTATCCACTAGAAGTATGAGTATTAGTGTGATAAACCCATATGACATGTACAAGTTCTGCATTTTAGTTAGTGTCTTGTTTCTCTATTATGATTTTTAGAATATATATGCAAATGTTTTGTTTGCGGCCTCTACATAAATAACTATTACATTTTGGATGGTCTCCTTGGAGAAGAGAATTGTTGTTGGATTTGAAACCTGTATAACAAAATTTTACTTGTTTCTAAATGTGGTCATTATCAATAACAATAATCAAAGGTAGTTGAATTTCTAGAAATAATATTTTCAATAAGGAAAGAACATATGTTAAAAGTAGTTGTGGACTTAATGGGGAAAACTTTAACTCACCTTGTAAAGCAATGTATAGTTGTAACAATGAAAGTGTGTCTAGTTGAATAAGGGAAATATTACACACCATATCTAATCTTTGTATAGATAATGGTTGGGGAGAGATAAATGGATGAACTTCAAGAGAAGGCACTTGCTTTAGATTGTAATGTATATGGTAAGTAGCTGTAAGAGAGGGGGACCACCGCATGCAAGACCCCAGGTCACTGAGGTCAAGACGCGAGAGGCTGCCCTAACTTACCTCAGCTAAGTGTATGTTTAGGGTACGAGGATGAGAATGATGAGGATTTTTAGGGTCCTACGATCACTCTGCAATCCCGAGTTTCAAGGTGGGGCTAGGCGAGTTGGTCTTTAGGTCCAACTCTGCGCCTTAGGGAGCTCTCTACTCGAGGACGTCAGTGTGGACTTCGGACGACAGCATGACGCGCTGGAGTCTTAGAAACATGCTGTAGTCCATATGGCCAGATAACAACCAAGACAAGGTTAAACACACTAAAACGACTTACCATCCTAGCTATTTAACTAAAAGGCCAGAATGATGTAACTAAATAGATTAAGTAATCTCTAATGTTATAAAGCAAATAAGCAAAAGTGATAAAGATGAGGAGAATCACACCAATCAACTCATTCGCCAGCTGATCCTCCAAGAGCTCGCAGACCTACACACAACAAGAGAGAGAATGTTGGGGGGTGGCTGTATAGGGGCCTGCCTCAACTAGACCCCCATTTAGGTGTTCCCTCCTCCACGGACAACCAATGGAAAAGAGATAAAGAAGTGATAAAAACACAAGCACTACAAACAGTACTAAGCTACTCAACCAAATGATAGAGGAGAGGAGAGGGAAGCTTACCACCTCCACCAAGAGCACTCAAGACTGCTTGGGGGAGAAATGAGAGGAACTCAAGCCTCTGCTACAGTGGCGTGGTCCCAAACTTGCTCTACCGACGTGATGGAGTGTGATATTGCTGCTATGGAATGCTTGGAATGCTAGAATATGAGTGCAAAGTGAGCTTGAAGTGATGTAGAGTTCTCCCAATCTTCATCCAACCTCCTAATGCAAGTTTAAAGACTTGATTATGAAGGAATGAGGAAAGAAACGACCATATTTAGGTCAGGTGGTTGAAGGAGGTGTTACAACTTCGCTGCCAATGGGAAGAGTAACACCTCTACTGGCTTAGCTGTAGGAATCTTCCAGGGACGTAAGCACACCGCACAGACATCTGCGCGTCATGCAGGTGTCCCCGACAGAAACGCGTCCATTGACACACAAAACGAGCACCAAGTGGACTGCCATCATCGGGCTTAAGTGAATTTAAGCCTCTGACTTAAGTTTTCTAAAGTGTAATAAGGCAAAAAGGGGAATTGCACCTAGGGTGCAAATTCGCTCATACATTTTTCCCCCACTTTAGCAAGCACAAGTACTGATGAGTGCTCGGTAAAGTAGATCAAGAAGAGAGTAGGGTTATAAAAGTATACTTGAATCGTCGAGGATGCATACCGCGATCTAGCGAACCCGAAGATGTAGGGAGAACAAAAGATTCCATAGTTGCTCAGAACTATGAATTTGGAACAACAAAGCGCCTTACAGGCCCACAGACCTGCAAGGAGGCAACCCCCAAGATCTCTCGCATGGAGGAAGCCCCAAGGAAGCGGACTCTGCAGAGTCAGGAAGCGACGACATGTCTACCCGCAGATAGAACATGTCTAAAGCGTTGATGCGTCTACTCGCAGATAGAACAGATCTAAAAGCAATGACACGGTTACCCGCAGAAAAAACATGTCAGAAGCAACCGGTCACGCAAACCAAGAAACTTTCAAAGGGGTCCCTCGGGAACCCTCCAAAAGGAGAGGGGTCCACTCAAGGGACACACAGTTTGAAATAGCAAGGTCTAGTCAGGCTGCCCCCAAGCTAGACACAAAAGGACGAATAAAATGAGTCTAGTCTGGTTTCCCCCATACTAGACGTGCAAGAGTCCATTCATTATAAAGGATTTTGAAGAAAGGATCCTTAAGGAACTCGCTGTGAAAGAGAGGGGGTCCACTCAAGGGACACGCAGTTCAAGAGTTGCCACCTTAGAGCGATTCATCATCAAGGGATCCTTTCGAAAGATGTTCACTTCATCAAGGAATTCAGAAGGAAGGTCATGCCCCCATGCAAGGGGAAGTCAAAGCAGTTCCCATTTCGAAGGAAGGTCTCCAAGACCTTTCTTTACGAACCTGTGATGAAGGAAACACATTCCATTAGGATTCTATGTTGAGAATGCGCTTCCAAGGAAAGGGTGTTGTGAGGACTTTCTAGAAAAGATTCGTTGGCGGCGAATTCGTTTTCTAAAAGTCGAAGTGTTAAAGAACGTTGTCACACATAGGAGGGACAACTCAAGCAAAGGAAAGAGAAAGATAAAGAAAAAGTGAAAAGCACAAACAAAGGGCACAGGGGGATCTGGTCAGTTTGAGCTCATATAATAGTAGGTAACCGCAATGCAAGGCGAAAGATCATCAATCCCCAACCATATCAAGAAGAATGCATGGAAAACAAAGTAAGAATAAAAAATTGGGTCAACATGGAAGGGAAGCCTAAATGTCCCCGACGCTTTGCAACATCCCCAACTTAACGAAATATCAAGCACAAACATGGAAGAATGATGGTACAAATAGAAGAAGGTTTACGACACAAAGCCACACCTGTATCCAAGCACCAACAAGGGTGACGAGGGTCATCCAGGCACACATAGTATGAGTATGGGGGAACATGTCACAAAGCACACACACACATACACCAAATCAAGAAAAGGGGACCTCCTCCTAACATTGCTCGGCCAAGAGGTCATTTGCTTCCCAATCCAAATCTCTGTAAGGAGAAGAAGGACGAGCCTGCAAAGGTAGAATGTTAAGAGGAGGGGCATCTGACCCTCTCACGACAAGGGCCAAGGAAGAGGGCCCCTCGAGGTCCTCTCTGCCGAGTTCTTGTGGAGTGAAAGTCAACGATTTCATGAAGATCGTCGATAGGGTTGGGACCTCATCCATAGAGTTGAACATGCACCCCATGGGAGTGCTATGTCTTACTTCAGTGGATGGGACGGGTTGTGCCTGAGATCCATCGCTAGGCTCGTCGAATGATTCGGGAGCGGTGACAAACTCAGGAGAGGTCGGGACTGGTTCCATCACAAGGACAGAACAAGTCATCACAGGGCCAACTTGTGAAGGTGGGCTCTTCCTATGTCCCTTATCGCGAGAGGGACTAGCCCCTGCCTTATTCTTCGTAGGAGGGGATGAACTCCCCGCAGACGAAGCTAGAGGTGCAGAGGAGGAAGAGGATAGAACCACAGTGGATACGACCGAAGTGTTAACCATATCCATGGGTTTTGGGAAGGGATGAATATCTAGAATGGACATCAGCAAAGGCGGCTCCACCGAGGGAGCAATAAACACTTGTACCCGATTAGGGTTAGGTGCTTTTGTGCTCGCAACGGAAGCTAGGAGCGGATTAGGCAGAAGAGACACAACAGGAGAAGAGGAAGACGACGCTGCAGAGGGCCTTGAAGCAAGGGCGTTCGTTTCTTCTTCCTTCTGTTACGAAGCAGCCTGCTCGGCTAGGAGAGCCTTTCGCCATCGCTTGCCCTCTCATGCAAGGTGGTTCCTACGCGTCTTAGTGTTAGAAGTCACAGTTTGCGAAGGGACAAGAGTTTCCTGCTTGACCATAGGGATGTCCACTACGACCGTTTCAGGCAGAGGAACAGGTTCCTGTGTAGGAGCAGGGGGAGCAGGTTGAGGAGTGATGGGAGGAGTCGACTCGAGAGCCTCGACAACGGGCCTCTTTCTGCTCACTACCTTAGGAGAAGGAGCAGTAGGAGGCCGCGATGGTCGAGACAAGGAGGACTCTCTTTGAGGGATCTTCTTCCTTTCATACTGAACGGGTCTAGGATCTGTCGATAGAACAGGAAGCTCAAATGCGGGATGCTTGGGATTTCACCAAGTAGGCACCAAAGGGTTCTCCTGCAAATGGGGAACAGAACTCGAGGGTACCACAGCTGAGTGAGAAGAAGTATCAGGTTGGGTAGCGGAAGAGGAAGAAGGAGGATCACAAGCCCGCTTCTCTTCTTTCCTCTTTCGAGCCTTAACAACATTGCTGTCAGCCTTCAAGCAGGCCCTATGTGAAATAACATAAGGCGAGGGAGGGTACCTCACTTTTGGCCTTAGATGTCCTTTCTTATAATTCTGATATGTCTTGTGTAAAAGGTCCATCCTAGGTAGAAGGGGACCCACAGGCGCATGCCACGGGTGATCCACGGAGTAGCTACCATGTGCGACCAGCGGTCGATAGCCGGTGTCATGGATCACATGTACAGAACCTCCGTGGATACATTTTAGACATTTATGCACAATAGAGGGTACCACGTTCATCGCTACTAACCAGGGGTACACAAATTTACACGGAAGAGTTCAGACCAGGAATGATATCAAACAAGAGCTTTACAATCTTAGGTCCGACCAAGAATGACAGGGCAATGCTACCTAAAGGGGGTATGGAAAGGCCGTTGTGTGTGCGAATGAAACTTTTAGGAGCATCGTATCCATCCTTATGTAAAAAGTTTATAAGCATGATCTCCTCTGTTATTATGTTCCCCTGTGATGTCGGATCAATGAGAACACCGGCTATGATGTTTCCATTGATCTGTGTAGGAATATAGAGGGGAGATGGTTCCCTATTAAAGCCCATCGATAGGTCCTGTGAAGTAAAGGTTATGCCAACACTTTTCTCCACAGGCTACATGGAGGGGATGGTTTGATGCAGGAATGAAGCCATTACGCACACTAGACAATGCTTTCACAGAATCCCTAAAGGTTAATGGATAAGACAGTGACCCAATTAAGCCTTTGTTGTGCAATACCTTTGGATCCTTCCAACTATGCCACCTAGGGGTCGTAGGTTGGGTTGCAAGGTGAAAGCCTCACAACACTCACACCTACAACACTCCTAGAGTACGAGGAAAGGAACTGTCAGTATCGCAAAAATGAAACCAAAATGGTTCACGTCGGGTTCACCAAAAATGTAAGAGAGGGGGACCACCGCATGCAAGACCCCAAGTCACGAAGGGTCGAGACGTAAGAGGCTACCTTAACTTACCTCAACTAAGTGTATGTTTAGGGTACGAGGATGAGAATGATGAGGATTTTTAGGGTTCTACGATCACTCTGCAATCTCGAGTTTCAAGGTGGGGCTAGGCGAGTCGGTCTTTAGGTCCAACTCTGTGCCTCAGGGAGCTCTCTACCCGAGGACGTCAGCGCATACTTTGGATGACAACGCGACGCACTGTAGTCCGTATGGTCAGACAACAACTGAGACAAGGTTAAACACACTAAAACGACTTACCAGCCTAGCTATTTAACTAAAAGGCCAGAATGATGTAACTAAATAGATTAAGTAATCTCTAATGTTATAAAGAAAATAAGCAAAAGGGATAAAGATGAAGAGAATCTCACCAATGAACTCGTTCGCCAGCTGATCCTCTAGGAGCTCGCACACCTACACACAACAATAGAGAGAATGTTGGGGGTGGCTGTATAGGGGCCTGCCTCAGTCAGACCCTCGTTTAGGTGTTCCCACCTCCATAGACAGCCAATGGAAAAGAGATAAAGAAGTGATAAAAACACAAGCACTAGTACTAAGCTACTCAACCAAATGATAGAGAGGAGAGAGAATCTTACCACCTCCACCAAGAGCACTCAAGGCTGCTTGGGGGAGAAATGAGAGGAACTCAAGCCTCTACTGCAATGGCGTGGTCCCAAACTTGCTCTACTGAGGTGATGGAGTGTGATATTGCTACTATGGAATGCTAGAATGTGAGTGCAAAGTGAGCTTGAAGTGATGTAGAGTTCTTCCAATCTTTATCCAACCTCCTAATGCAAGTTCAGAGACTTGATTATGAAGGAATGAGGAAAGAAATGGCCATATTCGGGTCGGGTGGCCGAAGGAGGCATTACAACTTCACTACCAATGGGAAGAGTAACGCCTCTGCTGGCTCAGCCGCAGGAATCTGCCAGGGACATAAGCGTGTTGCGCAGATGTCTGGGCGTCGCGTGGGCGTCCCCGACAGAAACGCCTCCACCGACACACAAAACGGGCGCCAAGTGGACTGCCATCAGCAGGCTTAAGTGAATTTAAGCCTCCGACTTAGGTTTTCTAAAGTGTAATAAGGAAAAAAGGGGAATTGCACCTAGGGTGCAAATTCGCTCTTATATAGTAGCACATTTTTGAACAAATATATGAATTCTTCTCGATTTTGGATCAATAATAGGCCTTATGTAGTAATTTTTATACAAATAATTTAGCACTAACATGACCACCACAAACGCTCCCATGGCCCCCTAAAAGGGGAATAAGTTTCTTGCTATCATCTAATCATCTAAGTAATAAGCCATTGAATTCTCATCAATAAAGAGCACCCATAATAAATAGATATTTAGCATTAGATTCACGAGAAAAGTGAGTAATGATCAAAGCTTAGAGATAAATCCATGATTGTATTTAGATCTAATATAATGATAAAAAAGGATCAGATCTAAAAATCTAAGGTAAAAGTAATAAATCCTATGTAGAAAACTCTAAGGGTTAGGAATATCAAGCTCACAAAAAAAGTAAGTGAATAAATAGAACCGTACATGTAAATCTTACATAAATGTCATAGGATAAATCAATTAATAAATATTAATAAATAAATTATTTATATAAAAAGAGTAGGGATTGATTAATGTACTAAAGTAAATGCATAAAATTTAAATAAATAAATATGGGTACTTAGCTCTCAATATGATGTTGATTTGATTTTTTTTAGATGTATCTAATTAATTTTCCCTTGCATAAAAAAATGTATGTTAGACAGGTAGAGATAAACCAATGAGAATTATATCTATCTATGTGGGTCATTTATGCAATCTCTAGAAATAGTTTTTGTGTTTGTGGAATCAAATGAGTGAAATATAAATTTGACCCATTTGTATAGATCTAACTTTGTTAAGTTCCAAATTTGTAACACATTTGTCTTTATTTTTGTAACCTCTAGACAAAGATAGTTACGGGTTTAGGAATTTGCTAGGCAAGGATTCTTCTTTAGTAAAACCCCTAGATTAACAATTTAACAACTTTGAACAATGCTTAAAGATAGCAGGTAGTCATGCAATATGCACCACAATGCAATTTAGATATCTATACTCTTATGATAGTGTATTGTTGTAATGAAACTCTTTTTTAGGTATAAAATGTATGCTAGATTTCTAAATGAATTAGAGTTTATCCTTTTATAAACACCCTAGTGTAATTCAAATATTGTTGTGCTTTAGTAAACTCATAATGACTAATTAGAGGGAAACACTAGGCCCAAAATTTAAATTGGAAAATTGAAAATCTATGTTCATTGTTGTAAATCAAAAAATTGACCAAGATCAATTTTCCAATTTGTGAATCCAAATAAAATTTATGAATAGATAAATAGAAAATTAAGTAAGAATAAACATAAATAAAAACAAATTAAAATACTAGATTGTTAGCTAATTTGTGCATAAAATACTTCATTTTATATATTAATTATTTTTTACTAGGTAAATTAGTTTTGAGACCATAAACCCCATACAAAGATAGAACAACTCAAAATATACACAACAATCGTAGAAGGGATGAGATCACGGTTGCAACTAGGCTACCAAGCACCAAAGAGAACCCATGGATCTAGCCTAAACAACGTCAGATCCCACTCTATTCAATTCACACCCTTCACTTTGGTGTGTGATTGGGAGAAAGATTTATGAAGACCTTTCTTCCACCTTTGTACAATTATCTGAGAAATGTTTTCAACCAAATCCTCAGACCTAAGAGAAGTGGTGGAGATTCTGCCTCATAGTAGAGCACATCAATGGGAGCAACATAGACAATATAACAAGAAGTTGGAGTTGTCAAACATCGATCAACCATCGAAGGAGCATGCAAAAGCTACATCAAAGTCAAAGGAAAAATTGGAGTAGAGGAAAAGACATTGAGCAACCAGATCAATTGGAGGGTGGAAGTTGCCAATTATAGTTTAAGCAATACTCTCCAATATCATTACTATCACATGAGAAACCCCTTCAAAAGAAAAAAAATCTATAATACTAATTTTTATACTAAAAAATTGATTGAAAATAAATCCTAATCCTAACCAGCCATGTGTCCATTTTGCCACCAGACAGAAAGCATAAAACATATTTTTTGGTACTGTTCTTGGGTTAACAAAAAATGGAAGGTTATTTTTGACTTTTTCTAGCTATTTTTGAGCATGTGTTGCATTGGAAAGAAGCACTGTTGGGCGTTGGGCTCCATAAAAATGTGGTTGTTGATACTATGGGACAAACTATTCTACTTCATATTTGGAAAAGTAAATGTTTAGCTATGTTTTCTAATCATGTTACTCATCAGAAAGTAGAAATGCTACAGATTTATTCTGACATCATGGTTCGACTTGTCTCATTGAGTTTTCAGTTGACATAGGATGCTAAATACTGCAAGCTTTTGGATGAGGTCAAATACAAATGTCTGCAACTTCATGACAAGGATGTCTGTTGTTCTTGACATCTCCAAAGTTTGTTTAAATTTCGACTGTAACTTATGCTTCTGCTGTTGTTTTGTAATGTCTATGGTTGGTTTAATCAGCTGGGTCATTTGTGTTGCTATAGACAATTTGTTTAATATTGTGTATCTATGATTCAACTGTTATTTTATGATGTATGTGGCTGGTTCAATCAGTTGTGTATGGATGATACAACTGTTGTTACTCTTACTAAAATGATCGTAGGTTATTTTCATAGTCTAATCTTTGGTTGTCTCGACTGTACTGCAGTCTTTGCATTGGTTATTTTGTTGTTCTTCATATACAATCTCCTTTTAAACTGCTTATTCTTTTCATTGTAATTCAGCACAGGAGGACTCCTTTGAATTACTACGGAGGGATTCAGGATGTGAAACTTTGAATTCGGACTAGGTCTCCCTAACAGGCAGTTATTTTGAAGATCTTTTGAATACATACAGTCATACAAATTTCTAAGTCACGTCAATCAGAATTCTCGTACCGAAAAGAATAAACAGTTGTAAATCAGAATTTTCCTACGGCCATACCTAATAAATATTTCCTCCTTCCAAGTTGGTTTAAACACATGATTTATTGAACATGTCGCACAAGAACTGCAGAGACATCATGCTACGATCGCTTTAGTGATATAATGTGAGGGATACGGCTCTGCATCTTCTCAAATAGAGAGCAATAAAAGCATGACCGCTGTGCAATCGGCAATGTACGTATTCTTTTAATTTGTCGGACATTGGCAATTGCAAGCAATTTTGATAAGATAGCTATTGTGAAGGATTTTTTAATACGTTGGTACAATCATAGACAATTTCAATAGAGTGGTGGTAAGAGTAATTGACAAGCGATGTTTAAGAGATTTGTGGTGGTGAGAGGGTGTTCATATATATTAGTAATTACACTTCAAAGTATAATGGGTAGGTCGATTGTGCATGTTTTCAATTTTTTTTAGTTTTTTAGTTTTTTTTTTTTTTGGGTAGTTTTGAGTGTTTGGTTTGTCATGGCAGGACATGAGTTTGTTGAAGCAATTTGCTTTGTGGTCTTTTAAAGTTTTTGCATATGTGAATGTGATGTGATGTTTAAATTTTGTTGTGATACAATGATTAGATATTATATAGTTAATGTATTGATAGCTTCGTTAAGTTGGAAACATAGCAAACATTTTTCTTGTATTCATCAATTATGTGAGACTTGAATACATCTTTATTGTAAGGTTTTTTGAGCAACTCTACATGTACGCCTTATCTTTATCAAGATAATATATGTATCTGAGGTATCAAAATCATAAGTAGGGGATAATTAATGCGCATCTGCACTTTCACATTCACATCATCTATTGCAAACACTAAGGAAAGTCTACATAACCACTTGTAAATATAGGAATGAGAATGACAATATTCTCCATTGCATTTTTCAAATTCAATCCAATAATCTCACTTTCCCAAGTCTTGATTTTTTGAGAAAAGTGGAAATTCTAGCTATGATGAGAGCTTGAAACAAAAGATTTACATGTGAATTATTTACATCTAGTCTTCTAAAATTGAGGAAAACATGATAATTGTAATTTTAGAAGAGGAATTTTCATTAGCTTGCTTTGAGACAAGTGAAATTTTTCATACACTAGTATTAGCAAAATTGGACATTTCAATAAGAACTTGTAGGACATAGAGCAAGTGTTACAAAAGTATGAAGCTAAAGGTACAATAGTAGCACAATCAATAGTGGCCTTCATTAGGATTTGGGTAGTTGTTGACATTGTGGCCTCAAATTTTTCATCAGAAAGCAAAGTGAAGGGAGTGAGGTCTTGAGCTATAAGGTAGGTATTCTTTGATCTCTTGTCCTTGGTAATCTTCAATTGCACACTGCCTATGATGATCTCTATTTCACAAAATTCAAACCCCTCATCAATAATCAACCAAACAAACATTCTAGTAAAGTCATGCCCAACTCAAATGTGCTCTACATTTTCCTAAAATGGAAGATTGTGTATCAATATAATATGTTAATCTTCCCACAACACACTATATATTGGGGGTTTTCCAATCTCTACACTTATTTTATTAGTATATTTGCTTGAATATGAATAATGCAAGGCCCTGCATTTGCACAAGAATGTAGCAAAGGAAGTTAGATGATAAATTATTGCCAAAAGGTAATGTTAAGTTAGAGATTAAAGGTCATGCCAACTATAACTTGATTAAATGGCATATGTTTGTGGGGATGAGATCTAACAATGAGCATATGGGGCTTAACTAACCTGCACATCTCTTGTTTGTTTGTAGAGTCCCTCATCTTGGATCTAGATGACACTATTGAGGATATATGTCTTCTCTTTGAGGACCACTCTTTTGTCCTTTCATTTGTTGCTACTTTAGAGTTCAATGTTGCTTCTTCGAAAGCTTCCAGTGATTCCTTGTAGCATGATATCCATAGTCTTCTTGATTTAGTTTTGTGGGATGATCTCTTGATAGGTATTTCAAATGTGTTTATGAAGACACATATTTTAGATTTGGAGGACACGTTTGAAGGGTTATCTCTTCTCTTTGATGACAATCATTGCACAATTGTTGTCAAACCATCATTGTCTTTGGATTATGCTCTACATTAGTCTCTAATAGGTTATGATTTGTCATCTTTAGTAGTGTGGCCTAAAACACCTGATTTGATTATGACATCTTTTAGCTTCAACATGGGGATACTTGAGTCAACTTTAGAGACTTCATACATGTTGCACTTTCTTCCTATATATTCCTTTCAGGACTTGGGAGATAGCTTGCATGCACCTTTGGTTTTGTTTCTTCCTAAGGGGAGGAACGTTGTTCGACAATTGTGGACCATCTTCTTAATCCAGTTTCAAGCATCTACCATTGGATCTCTTTAGGGGGCTACTTAGTCCTTGTTGTCTTCTTCTCTCTTTATTATGGGGGTGCTCTCTCTCTATTTATGGGGGGGGCTTCTTCTTCTTTGGGGGGAATTTGATATGTACATGGGTACCTAACATGGCTTCATTTGTCAGGACCCATCATCTTTTACATACTCCTAAGTTGCGCTTAAGGGAGGGTGTTGGTGTGGGTTTTTTATTTCCTAGTGGGTTAATTTATTTTCCCTTAGTCCTAGGTTTTTCCTACACTTTTATTAAGATTTCTTAGGATAATAAAGCGAGTTTATTATTATGAGATAAGTGATGTGTTGTCCCCTTAAAGGGTGGAACACTTTCCACTTTTGGTGGCATCCTCCACTTATTGTGGTTGATTCTTATGGTTGGATTTGTAACCTCCATCCTCTCCTTAGTTCTATATAAAGCTTGAAAGCTCTTAATGCAATTTTGTCATATCAACATTGCATAATCTCTCAGAGTCTTGGTTTGCATTCTTATGTTTTTCTAGTTTATGTAACTTTGATTTTCTCTTAAAAAATTCTTTGGGTTATTCAATCTATTTTAGATTTCTAGCATGAAGTTGTGTGAGGGTGTCTAGCTAATAATATATTTTTCCACACCAATATCTTGAGGAGCAATGAAATGCCCATTGCATGATCACATATTTCAAAAGGCCTCTCATCCTCACTTCCTAATGTGAAGAGAATGGGTGATGCAATGAAAGAGGGGCATGTGGAGGGAGCTTCCAATGATTTTTTTATTGTTATAAACTATAAAAAATAATTTTTTTCACATCCAATGGTACCCAAGAAACCTTCTAACACCCAACCATGAAAGGAAAAATGCCCATACAACTTGTTAAAATATCTTAGCCATGTGGGAAAATGGCTTGTGCAAGTGTTAGACACTATGAAATGATTTCTTAGCACCTAACATGGATTTAGATGCCTTGTAGCAAGTGAAAATGCCCTTCCATTAATGAAAATGCCTTCCACCATGTTCCCAAGTTCTTGATCGTGTAAAACTCTAAAGTGAACAATAAAAGTTGGCCTACACAAAGTCAAGTGCCCTATAAAGAGTTTAAATTCTCAAGTATGAGTGACAATGCTTTGCACTAGAGGAAACACCTAATGAAGTAATTTCTAGATACTTGAAAGGTTTCTTTCCTTATGCTCAAGAACAAGTTATAATTTGTAGTAAATATCTTGGTTTCAGAGGTTGCATGAATCTTGGCTCTAGCTCAAGAGTCACATAGCTTTGAAACCTTAATTTTCTTTGATCCACTATTCATTTATTGTGAATAGACAAGTAATGAATATAGAGGGATTGGTGTGGGGTTGTATTAATTTGAAAATAATGTGCTATTCTAATAGGGTTATGTAATATTTTCCTGCAAGCTTTGCTCAATTCCTCTCACCAATTATATTGACAAATTGGTATAATCCTAATATATGATAAAGTTATTTAGCACATGGAGGATCTTGAAGAAATTAAAGATTATGTTTTACTAGTATGGGACCCAATAATACACATAAATTATTTGGCAAAATTTCTAATTTTTTGTAGAGGGAAATGGGGTTCTTTGAGAGTCAAGAAGCATGATGTAAAGTAGGTTTTCACTTGCTAGGGAAAGGTTGGGTGCTATGGAGTTATTTTATCCACCTATGGGGTGAAAATAAAGCTAGTAAATACATTTTTACCTAGGGGTAAAAATTTGGACATGAGTTCTTGTCAAAATGTGAAAACTATTTACACTTGGAAGAAAAAAGGGAAAGAGGAGAAGGAGAGGTTTCAGGATAATGAGATATATTATTTTACTCCTTATTCAATTGTTAATCAAAAGCTAAACATCTATCAAGTGTCACTCTTAGATTCAACTGATTTTCTCCCCACTCATAATAATTTTTAAGTCATTTTGATTTTAGTTGTTGGGTTCTAGGCAAACGCTGCTACAAAATTTCTTGACCAATCTTAAGTTATTTTTGTAATTGGTTGGGGTTACAAGACCAATTTGATATATAAAACTATTTAATTTGGATATGGTCTAATTCTAATTCCATTTTTTTCTATGACTATAATGTTTGATTAGAAAATTAATATACTTGATTCATTCTTATTTTTCTTTGCAATCTATCTCTATTTATTCTTGTATGCTTTAGGGAATCTAAAAGCTTTCTAGGTGCACCTTTATTGCACTTGTGCCAAGGTTTGGTTAGTTTATGTCCAAGGGGTGCATTAAAAGTTTTTCTTATGAGTTATTTGTGATTGAAAGCCTTTCTAACTTGGTATATTATGACATTAACGTGTTGGGACTGGATTATTAAGAATATGTTACATTGTTTGGAAACTTGAAGATACTTGAGGTTCTAGGTTATGTAAGGCAAATTCATGTGACATAGGCTCATCTAAATTGAAATTTGTTTTGCCATTATTGCTATTAGTCTTGAATTGAATTTGTTCTTGCAAGATAATACACTGATATCTTATGGTTGTAGCTAAATCAACACCTCAATGCTACAATTGATGAACATTCTACATAAAGGTATAACTTATTGGAGTTTTCTTGTCTTCATGGAGTTTAAAGGATGTGAAGAATAGGTTAAAGTTCTTACTTATTTACCATTAAACAACAACTGACTTACCATTAAATGACAACTGAAACTTGTTTTCCTACGACTCAACATGGTTTGCAGGTGTGAGACTTGTTTCGGGCTCAAATCTCACACTATATGTAGCCAATCGACTAATAAACTTGAAGTTTCTAAATTTGATTGTGTAAATAATTTTTCATTTTTAATTGGAAAAGATTTGAACTCAACACCACATAGATACCTACAACTATTTTACATTCATCCAAACGCCCTTCACCTAAATATTTTTTCATTAATACTCGAGAACACACCATTCTCTTCGCTTACCATCATGTAAATAAAGTGTTTACTAAATTCAAAAACTTCAATCTAATTCTTTTAATTGTATCTCAATATTAAACAGTTGTAACCTAGAATTTTTCGACAGCCACACATAAATCACAAGCTTGGATATATTTGTTTCCTTACAAGTCGCTTTCAACTTCAGTAAAGGAGATAATTATGAGCTTGTTGACAGGCTATACTAGAAAAGCAGACATGTCATGTTACGGTCGCTTTGTTGATCTCATGTGGTGGATAAGGTCCCCTAGGTTTTCGTATAGAAAGAAGTCAGTGATGGTACGATTTTTACAAAAGTGGTCGGCCATAGGCCTAGAATTTGATGGTCTATTTGACCGTTTTTTCAATTTTAGATTGTATATTACAACTATAAAATTTATTAGACCGTATAGTTTGACTTGCTATATTTTTATTAAATTGTAAAAAAATATTATAAGCAAAATATAATATAGTATTTTAATTTATAATATATATCATTTTATAATTTTTATTATAAAAAAAAAAAAATTTAAAATAGAATATAACTTTTTCTGAATATTTTCTAATATGAATTTAGAAACTTTTGACATTTTTATAATAGTTATATTTTTTTGATATTAATATATGTGATTTATAATATTATTATAAAATATATATTAATTTAGAATCTTTTCAAAATAGAATATAACTATTTTTAACTTTTAGAATATATTTAAAAGATTTGTTTTCAATATGAACTTAGAAACTTATGTTAATTATTAATTATAACAGTAGATTTTTATATTTATTACTAATAATTATCATTGTCTTCTAATTTTTCAAGATATTGCATTTACAAAAGATTTTATATAAAATATAACAGTGATTTTTATATTTATTACTAATAATTATCATTGTTTTCTAATTTTTCAAGATATTGCATTTACAAAAAAAATTATATAAAAATTCATAAATTAAACAATTTTTTGACAGACATTTAAATGACCAAATCGTCATAAAATTTTCATATGACAGGTAAGGGTGACCGTCAAATTCCAGGCCTGGTCGGCCATTGGCAACTGTAAGCAATTTTGATAAGAGAGCTATTTTAAGGATTTTTTGAATTCATATTCAAATTTCAAGCAACTTGTTTTCTAATTTTTTTTGGCTTTTTTTTATCTTGTGATATCTTCGAGTGTTGGATTGGTTATGGTAGGACATGAGTTTGTTGAAGCAACTTGTTTTGTGGTCACATAGAGCTCTTGCATATTTAAAGATGATATGATGCTTAGATTTTGTTGTGATGCATAGGTTAGACGTTACATGGTTAATGTATTGATAGCTTAGATAAGCTGGAGACATAGTTGAACAATTTCCTTCGATTCGTCAATTGTGTGAGACTTGGACCTATCTTTATTGTAATGTTTCTTGAACACCTTTGCACGCATGTCCTTAGAATGTGCATTTGCACTCCGTCATTCATCTCATCTCTTGCAGACACTAAATGTAGTCTACACAACCACATGAAAAGATGGGAATGAGAATGATAGTATTCTCCATTGCCTTTTTCAAATTCAATCCAATCACCTCACTTTTTTGAAGTCTTTCTTTGTCGAGAAAAAATGGAATTCTAGTTGTGATGAGAGCTTGAAACAAAAGATTTACATGTCAATTATTTACATCCACTTTTCTTAAATTTAGGAAAACATGATACTTGTAATTTCAAAAGTGAATTTTCCATTAGCATGCTTTCAAAAACTAGTGAACAAGTTGTCACACTTTAGTATTAACAAAATCTAAGACATTTGGATAAGAACTTGTAGAACATAGAGAAAGTATTACAAGAGGATCAAGTTATAGGTGCAAGTGTAGTGCAATCAACGGTGACCCTCATTATGATTTGGGTTGTTGCTGGCATTGTGGCCTCAAATTGCTCATTAGAAAGGGAAATGGAGGGAGTGAGCTTTGAATCTATAGGGTAGATATTCTTTGATCTCTTGTCCTTGGTAATCTTCAATTGCACACTTTTTATGATCTCTATTTCATAAAATCCAAGCTCCTCATAAAAAATTAACTAGAAAAATATTGTAGTAAAGCCATGCCAAACCAAAATGTGCTTTACCCTTTTCTAAAATGGAAGATTTTGTATCAATTCAACATCAATCTTCCCACAATACACATTATAATGGGGGCTTTCCAATCTCAAAATATTTTATTACTATAGTTGCTTGAATTTGATTAATGCAAGGCCCTACATATGCATGAGAATGTCATCAACAAAGGAAGTTAGATAATAAATTATTGCCAAAAGGTAATGTTAAATTAGAGGTTAAAGTTCATGTTAACTATAACTTGATTGAATAGCATATGTTCGTGAGGATGTGATCCAACAATGAGCGTATGAGGCTCAACTAACTAGCCATCCATGTTTCAAATTACAAAACTCTATTCTCTTGCCATCGACAATTACGAAAATTGATAAAAAAATACTTAGGGGAAATGACTGAGTTGTCACCCACCTTAACTTTGTGCACCTTAAGCTCCTAAACGGTATATTGGATCTCCATGATTTTTTTCGGGTTTCTTCATATGTGACTTAAGAGCTTAAAGCTATTGCTTGAGCTTTTGGGTAGTTACAACAAATGCGGGAGGACTCGTTCTGTGCACAAAGATAAAAAAGTGGTCATTTAGAAGTGATGTTCAGTACATATTCATAAATGCGCCAATAATTGTGTGCTATAACAACTCAAAAACTTGTACAACTTATCCTATACATATTCCTCTAATAAATGTTTTGACCAATACTTATGCACAAATGCCTAATAATCATGCGGGTACCATTAAAGTTGCATAGCTCCAATTAAATATTCAAATTTTAACTATTAAATATACAAGTGAACAAACTATTGATACGTGTATAATTTTTTAATGGGGTTTTAATTATCATGTATTAATGAATGGTTATTGATATGTAAACTAACTACACGAACTACTCGATCCTTTCCCTAATCAAATTTAAAAACTTCAATCTATTTTATTTCAATATTAGAATTGGTAAGGGAAATGAGCCGATCGTGGATATAAATTTTGGACAACATGGGGCCCACTTTTGGACAATAAAAGTGCCAATAAATTTACACTTAATATTCAACCATAAATCACTTTAATTCAAAAAGTACACAAACTGATGAATCATGGGATGTCACATCAGCATACCAATATTACGTGACTTAGTGAGCCACTGGACCACTATCAATGGATAACACATCTTGGCTCTTTTTTTGTGACTTTTAAAAAATCATCCAAAAACAGGTGTCAGCTGTAGGGACGTGTGAAAAAAAAGGGGTGTGGTCCCCTTGCTCAACATCACCCTACCCTTGCCCTTTTACAGGTGCTTACTTGTACTACCGCAAAGAATAAACAGCTGTCAGTCAGAATTTTCCTGCGGCCATTAATCACGAGCTTGCATATTTTTTCTTCCTTACGTACAAGTGGCTTTAAATAAAAGAGACAATTATGAGCTTCTTGACAGGTCGTACGAAAAATGCAGATATCTCATGTTACGATTGCTCTGGTGATCCAATGTATTTGGTACGGCTCTCCAGGTTTTCATGTAGAAAGTGATCAATGATGGACCTTTTTTGAAAAATTGGTCGGCCATTGACAATTGTAAGCCATTTTGATAAGAGAGTTATTTTAAAGATTTTTTGAATATGTCATATTCAAATTTCAATATAATAAATTAAAGAGATTGTAGTGGTGGTCACTGTAATTGATATGTAATTTCGAAGAAGCTTGTGGTAAAATGGTGTGTATATATATAAAAGTGATTCCACTCCTATGTGTAGTGGGTATGACAAGTGTGCTTGTTTTCGGATTTCTTTTGTTTTTTTTTCTTGTGATATCTTTGAGTGTCTAGTTGGTCATGGTAGGACACGAGTTTGTTAAAGTAACTTGTTTTGTGATTACTTGTAACTGTTGCATATGTAAAGGTGACACGTTGTTTAGATTTTGTTGTGATGCAATGGTTAGATGTTGTGATTAATGTATTGATAGCTTAGATTAGTTGATACACAGTGAACTACTTCCTAGCATTCATTAGTTGTGTGAGACTTGGATCTATTTTTATTATAATGTTTCTTAAACAACTCTCCATGTGTGCCCTTATCCTTCTCAAGATAATAGACATCTAAGGGATTCAAACCATAAAGTAGAGAGATGATTAATGTGCATTTGCACTTCTACATCCGTCTCATCTCTTCCAAACACTAAGCAAAGTCTACTTAACCACTTGAAAAAATGAGAATGAGAAAGTCACTATTCTTCATTGCCTTTTTGAAATTCAATCCAATGATCTCACTTTTCTCAAGTCTTTCTTTGTCGAGAAAAGTGTGAAGAACAATATTTACATGCGACTTTTGGACATCCAATTTTCTAAAATTGAGGAAAATATGATGCTTATACTTTTAGATACAAATTTTCCATTGCATGCTTTGGAACTAGTTAACTTTCATATGATTTAGTGTTAGTAAAATACGACTACTAAATAAGAACTTACAAGACGTAGAGAAAGTATTACAAAAAGAGGAAGTTACATGTGCAAGCATAGTCAATCAATGACAACCTTCATTAGGATTTGGGTAGTTTTTGACACAATGGCATTGAATTGCTCATAAAAAAGGAAAGTAGAGGGAGTGAGCTCTTGATCTACATGGTAGATATTCTTTGAGTTCTTGTTCTTGGCAATCTTCAATTACAGACTACCCATGATAACCTCTATTTTATAAAATTTAAACCCCATAATCAACAGTTAACTAGAAAAACATTTAGTAAAGTCATGCCCAACCAAAATATGCTATGCCTTCTCCTAAAATTGAAGATTTTGTACTAAGTAAACACCAATCTTCCCATAATACACACTATTTTAAGGATTTTCCAATCTCTAAAAATATTTTGTTACCATTCTTGCTTGAATGTCAATTCTGTAAGGCCCTAAATGTGCATGGGAATGTCATTAGCAAAGGAAGTCAAATGAAAAATTATTGCCAAAAGGAAATATTAAATTAGAGATTAAAGGTCATGCTAACTATCTTGATTGAATGACATATGTTTGTGAGGATGAAATTTGACAATGAGCTCATGGACCTTAACTAACCTACACATTTAAAGTATTTGGTTGTTGGTTCTTCTCCATTTGATTCCATTGGTCACATGTAACATATTCTGAGTGCATTGGCTATGCCAATATGTGATGGAATCTATCGATTACTCAATGCGATAGATTTCATCTATGCCTAGTTATCTCTTGAACGTGTAAATGACATTGTCTAATTGGTCTAATTAGCCCACATTGTTATTTTGTTGTTCCCTTTATCAATGTATCTTTAGATTATTTGTCCATGTTGCATCATTAATGTGCAAGTAGACCTAAATATGGTCGTGAATGGGAAACCAAATATGGTGCATAACCTAAAGGGATACTGCTCAAGCCAATGAAGAATATAAAGGGTGTAGAGATTTAATTGGATGGGTTACCAATATAGCCAATCAATAATATTTTAAAATAAAAAGTACACATGCAAGGGACTAGAGGCTATGAATGTCGCATATATAAGATCATAGGAATTGCTTAGTTATTGTTACCTCAAGCTTTTGTTAAACTATGATATGACTAAAAATAAACTAGTGTATAGTGGCTAAGTATTATGGTCAGTTCCTCTCAATTTTCTATTGCATTAATATTGTGTACTAGTATTGTGTTATTTGGGGAGATGGAATAGCTTAAAGTGTGAAGTGATCGTGGAAGGGGAGATGGAAGAGAGGGAGACTGGATGGAATGTAGATTCTAAACTTAAATGAGCTATTAATGGTCATAACCATTGAGAATTAGAGATGTTAAAGTGAAGAGACTTGTTATGACACATTTCCTATTTCTACACCTCATTTGATTTATAATAAGTTGGGGTTGAATCTCATATATTGGTCATGGCCATCACCATAAAAAATATGTGTTTGGTTAAAGGTGTAGACACTCCAAATTTGACCCTATCACATAATTAATTTAAATTTCCTATTAAATACTATAAGCCATTATTTCCTAAATTTCCTTAATTAAATAATTTATCATTTAATTTATTATCTATTTTTCCTCTAATCAATTAATTTTTTATTGAATTAATTCCATGTTTTTCCTTCTTCTAAATATTATTTAATTTAATATATTTAACTTTATCCCCCATTCCTAAATTATTCTAATTCCATTAATTAATTAATCACTTCCTAAACCCTCATTAAACTTTTTCCTAATTTAATATTCTTTCAGCTCTCAAATTTACTATCATTTGCAATATGTCCTTTCCTTTCACATGTGCAATATTGCACACTTATCAAAGAGTTCTCCGCCTTGCTTCCCACAAATTCACTAAAAACAAATGTCATGTTTTAGTTTGACTTTGCATGGGACCACCTTCCTCTTCTCAATAAAATCCATTTTAAAATTCCCACCTCCCTCAAAATAGGGAAAAAGTCAAATCTTGCCTCTTTTGAGAATCCTACCACAATCTCCCATTTCCTTGTCTAATCTCTATCATTTATGCCTTCGCTTCCAATTAACCCTCATGTGTCACTTGTCCCTTGCCTATTGATTGAGCCAACCTCTTAATATAAGGCCTTGATCTTTTGGTCTAGAAAGATCTTAGCCTTCCATCTCTCTCACCATGAATCTATAAATTGAAGCCTTCATCCTTCATTTTAATCAAGTCTTTTGCCACTAAGTAAGTACTACCATTTTTCTATCACAATATCCTCTTCTTACCAAGGCTATGATGGTTTTCCTATTGAGCAATCCACATCCTAGAATATAATCAAGAACACATGAACTGGAGCTAGGGTGCACTCTACTTCAAGCTCAATCAAGGAGAAAGAAGGTGGTTTTGAGGTAAACGTTTTGTGTAAATTGTATTATCTTTTATTATTTTTCCTTACCCATTTTTCTTTTCTTCATTTTGGAATACCCAATGGGATCCACGTCCTTGTTACCAATAAATTTTGTTTGAGTTTTTTTGAAGTTTTAGATAGGTTTCCATAATGGTGCCTTTGGTTGTGCATTAACACTTGCATTTATATTGATGCTTCCATTGGAGGCCGACACTAGTGATCTTAATTCGGTGCTTGTGTTTCTCTGCATGCCTTTAGAATTTTTAACTTTTTGGATCTTGTTCATAGGGTTTTTATCCATTATTGGGATTATCTTTTTAGTCTTAACCCTTTGTGTTATAGGAAATTTAATTCTTCTCCTTACAGGTATTAGTACTTGTCTCCAAAATTTTGCTTGTATTTCTTTCGTTGCACTTACATCTATAAGGTAAAATATCTTTTGTGTTCTTTGTTAAAATTCCTTTCTATGCCTCCATTCTATAAAATCATGCTTATGCATTTTGGCACCTAAGCTATGTATATTAGCACTTCTCTTGTTCTAGGGTATTTGAGTTTGGATTATAGTTTTTCTACTAACCCAATTGTTTGATCTTAGAAATAACTAAGTTGCAACTTGTCTTCATTGGCCAAAGTTAAGAGGAAATAACTAGTAATTTTCTTGTAGATTCATTCCAGTCCAAGATTTTTTTTGATTTTCCACTAATTTAGGCACTAAAGTTAGTTTAGAGGTGAATGAAATTTGTTTGTTGTGTTTGTAGGATTGTGTAGATGTATGATCTTTCTTTATGTAGCGTCGTAAATTGTCACCCTTGATAATTTCACACTATTTTTTTCTCCCTCATAATTTATTGGACCTAATTGAGTACCTAATTTCCTAAATTATGCATTATATGGCCCATTTTTAACAATTACTAACAAATTGTAAGCAGAAAATAAATGCATTCATCTAATACTTTTCCCTTGACACCTTAAATTCTAGAAAATAGGGCTAGGACATAGACACCCTATGGCGAATGAGTCCCATTATGGAAAAAGTGTCTCCCTATTTTTTTTGGCTCCAAATTCAAATATGTCGATGTTGGCACTTTATTATTTGTAATTTAAATTTCTAAAGTTGGTTATTAGGATTCAAATTATGGAAATTAAAATAATGACTATAAATACCTAGCTATTGCATCATTTGAAAGTGAAACAATGAGCAAGAAGTGAACATTAAGAGTAATAATTATTGTCAAGAGTAGCATTTTAGAGCTTTATAACTACAACAATTCAAGATCCAAACACCATGTCAAATCCTATGTGAGTTTATGCATGCTCACACTATCTTATTGTTTGTGAAGGCTAACCCTTTTGTAGGTCTCTAAGAAATTCAATCAAATCAAACAAGAAAGGTCCAAGACCTTGAGGGGATGTGCATGGCTTCAGTATTTCAAGGAAGCCATTGAATGGTGGTGAGTTTTAGCACTTTGTTGATTCATCATTCCTCCCTATCATTTATCTTTTTTATCACTGATATTGCCATTGTGGAAGTAGAAACACTAACATGGGTTCGACTAAGGAAAGTCCTTACATGACACAACCCTTCCTCTCTCTTTGAATGTGCAGGTCTTAGGTTTGAAAGAGATTGGAAGAAGTTTGGATCCATTTTTTATTGTTGTATTCAAAACCCTACACCTTGACAAGCCACAAAAACTCATCTTCAGAAATATTAGACAATGATCTTACAAATTTGTAGGCAGAATCATAAAGATCCGATTTGGTACCAAAGGACTGTGAAAATAAATTTTAAATATCTCTACAAGGACACATACTCCATATGGAAAGTTAGTCCTATTTTAGACTCCAAATTTATAGGACAAGTGCACAAAACTCTGCCTTTCTTAGACCTATTGTCAAAATTTCTATTGCAGTTTCTCAGTTGTCATAATCTTGCATTTTTTTAGATTAGGGCACATAGTTTAATTAGGTTAATCAAAGAAAATAAATTCCAACCAATTTCCAAGGAAGAATCAAATCTAGGTCTGATTGGTTCACCTTCATGGTTGAAAGTCAATCTAATCACCTTGTTGATTTACATCCTAACGATTCTCTAGAAAAAGGGAAAAAATGATCATAGTGTTATATTCCATTTAGACTTAGGATAGCCTTTTTCTACATATCACTTCAATGCACTTAGTGTGATGTTAGAGATCAAAAGTGTTACAATTCTTTTTTGTGTTTTATATTAGATTCTAAGGCATGTTAGTTTTGTATGTATACTCTCCCCTTATGCCTTGTGTGAGCCTAGGGATCAAAAATACCTAGCACTAACCTTTCCCTTTAGAAGGTCTACTTGGGGATTTTATCACCCCAAGTGATTACCTCAACCACATGTTTTGATGAGGTATAGAAAGGGGGGAGAACAAAATTTATACCCCAATCTAGTCACATCATGTCTAACATAGCCTTCGGGCCTCTAGTGATCTAGGATACAAGGCAAAGAGTTGGTTTGAGCCTTTTTTTGGCTCTTGGATCACTTATGTAGATGAGCTGATGTTCACAGTTTGGGCCTCACTTACCCTTATGGTGTTTTGACAACTTCCTTAGAGATATTGGATAGTCCAGATAAGACCTCTTGGTTGTTAATTAGTGTGGTGCAAGGGATGCATATTGTACCTTGAAGTTACTCATGATGTACTTCCAGGTAATGAGATATAAATAACTAAGGTAAATACTTTTGGCCACCATTGGTAAGAGATCCTTCACCCTTTGGGGTTGTTTTCTTTATCTACCTATCTACTAGTAGATAATATTACATTTAACTTGTAGTTCCACACTAGTTAACACACCTACCTGAATAATTTTAGGGAATATTCTAATGGCTTGGCATGTGTAAAACTAGTATAATCCATTCACTCATATTACCTTAAAAGTCTATTAAGCCATCATGTTTTCTTGTTTGTTTTAAAATCTCTTGCCAAAAATTAGACAATATCATTTAGATCTATAGGTTTTTTCCTTTGTCTTCTCATTCAATGATTTTTCCTTGTATATTTGTGGCTGAATTGCATCTCAACACCTACTATGTATCTCTAAGATTGTGGTGTATCTCAGCACTTGTGCTTTATCGCTTCATGCATACATTGCATCTCAATGCTTACATTTTTTCCATTTGCATATGCGCTCTTTCTTTCCTTCACTTTTTTAAATTG
>VDFB02333300.1:0-18010 GCA_007258455.2 Sequoia sempervirens | reverse complement strand
GGTGAATTAAAAAGATGGATTTAAATTAAATAAATTCAAAAGATGCCAGTCAAAGTCAAGTTTCTAGAAGAATAAGATTCCTGACGTCGGGTGACAAGTGTCAGAAATACCAGAGAGGGAAAATTCGAATTCTTGAAGTGGAGTAGTGGAAGTTAAATGCACTGGCTAAAAATGGCTCCTTCTAGAATTCGATTTTGAGCTATAAAATGGAAAGGTCTCTCACTTGTTCTTCACCGCTGAAGAAGTCGAATTTGCTCTAAGTGAAGCATTGCAGTGAATTGTTGCTAAGGCTTAAGGAATTCGAATTTTTACTGAGGAGTAGAGTTTGTTGAAGTTGCTGAGAAGTTGAGAAGGACGCCTTGAGTTGCTGGAGAAGTGCCATTGTTGAAGTCAAGAAGGACGCACTTGCTGATTGCCAGAGTTTAATTTGTTGCTGATTAAAATTTGAAATTGCCAGAGCCAAGAGGTACGAACTTGCAAGTTGCTGAAGATTCAAATCTGCAGTTGAAGGAGGACGCCTTGGAAATCTGAAGTCAAAGAGTCTAAGAGGTGCGCACTTGCTAGTTAGAGAAGGTACGAGTGTGGCTGAAGCTTAATTTGTTGAAGTTAGTAAGGATGCCTTGAAGTGAAAAGAGTTAGTAAATTACAAGCTTGCTGATTTAAAGAAGCACGAATTTCAAGATTGCTGATTGCTGATACGAAGTTATAAAAGTTCAAACTGCTGATTAAGAGTAGTGAAGTGAAGTCACTAAAGTCCACTTAGAAATCTGTTCTAAGTGTTGAAGTTCGAATTTATTGAAGAAGAAGAAGCTGAGGTTTGCAAATTGGAAATGTTCTTGAAGTCGACTGCAGCCCCTGCACAATGTCTTATTTTTATAAATTAAATTGCTGATGAATGTTATTTTTTGCAGATGGCTGAGGCGAGGGCGACTGGCAAGGACAATGGTGCATCCAGGCAAGCTGTGATCAGGAAGCTGAGTAAGACGTTCATGCCGGAATCAAAGTTTATTTCAAAGTTGGGCAAGTTGATAGATACCAATTTGGGCTCAGTCAACCTGGAGGCCTTCAAAAGCAGAATGTTAGGGATTGGAAATCATCGTCCTTTGACCACTTCACACAATATTGTTCGAAGTGGGTTATATGCAGCTGCTGGTTTTCCACCAGCCATTCAGTGCTCGAAGCTGATGATGGAGTGCGCCAATTGTTACGACAAGGATCATCAATCGATCATGTCACGTGATGGCCAAGTACTAGCAAATCTTACTCCTGCTGCCATTGGTGAGGCTTTCGGGATCCCAGTGCACAGGAACATGATTTACAAATCTAGAGAACGGGCTGAACGGATGTATGCTTCTGCATTCGAGAGATGCACGGAGACAATTAACACTCACTGGATGAGCACTCCCAAGCCTTCTCGTACGAAGTTGCCAAAGCAGATCATAGCGGAGGATTTGAAGCAGGAGTATTGTGATCTCATCATGATGCTGAGCAGGGTTGGAGGTTGTGCACAATCATTCATTTTTGAGCCTTGGATGTTTTACTACATCAACCTCGTGCTGGAAGGGAAGGATTATGTCAATTGGGCCGAGATGATAAGTGATAACTTGCATGAGCAGCTCCTGGGATTGAGGAGAACGAAGACATTTTGCATGAGCTCCTACATCATCTATATGTTGGCACGGATGACGAAGTACAGAGGGATTTCCTACAAGGAGCCTATCGGTTGTGGCTCTCATCAATTCAAGATTCATGATGCTTGTCCGCAGTTGCATTTGGCGAGCACAACTCATTACAAGCGTGTCAACGATTCCTTCACCATGTATATCACGAGATTACTTCAGGAGCGATTACAACACAGAATCTCGAAGGAAGCCCAAGAGCTAATTGAAAGGTATGGGTGCTGGTTCATACAGTTTCTGAAATTTTCTTATATTAGGCTGCAAGGTTTCTCATCATACCCATATAGGCTGCCTAAGTACCCAACAGATAGAGTTTTAATGCTAGAAATATCTAGGCAATTGCTTGCCTTTGATAAGATTCAAAAGAAGAAAAAGAAGGAGGGGTAGAATTTCCAGTTGTCATGGGCAACTCGGATGAGGTGTGTCCTTCAATACAGGCAGCTAGAGAGGCTGAAAGTGAACCTCAATTTTATCATTTCTCATACCACACTAGCCGACAGCACTACGACCCACATCATAACATCAAATGGGTACTGTCAGAGGAGTTTAAACATAAGGCCACCATTGAGGATTATTGGGCTGATGCGGCTGATGAGATTGAAGTAAGGAAAAGGATGTTTTCTCGGTTGCCGATTACTTTGATCAGGGAGTGTGAAGTTGTACCGGTTCCAGACCAGGTGAACGAGGATATGGACGTTGTCCATCCCGACTATGCAGCAGTTAGAGATACTCCACTTCCACCTCCAGATTGGTCAGAGCCTGAGATTGCTGATTTGGACACACTTTCATTCCCTCGGCCCGACATTCACTAGGAGCATGGGCTGATAGGCTGTGCAAACGCATTGAAGAGTAGGTCAATTCGCTTTTGACTTACAATTTGATGGTGGGAGAGATCACGACTTCCACTCATCGCGTAAAGAAACAGATACCCAGGTCCGCAGAGCCCAAAAGAAAGAGAGCTCGCTCGACAGAGTCAAGCTCAGCCAGAGCCTCCAATGCAGTCACGCTGCATCACCATTGGAGCATACATCAAGTATACGTGAGGTCTCTTTATTTGTCATCGAGGAAATGCACCGAATCGCAAGTAGTACAGGATAATATTCAGCCTCCACGGAGAGAGTCAGTTGGCCAGAGCGTCAACGCACCTGTTAGGGTTGATCAGCAGGATGATGAGGGGACTATTACTGACCCTCAGTTTCAGCAGGAATTAGAGGCGGCCATGAACGATGATGATGATATAGTGTCAGGTGACACTCAGCCACTTGAGGACGATGAGCCTCGCCAGAATGATGTAGAGGTTGAGCAGGTTAGAGAAGTCGAGGCACAGGGGCAGCAGCCCTTTGATATACAGTATGATGTGCCCGATTGGCTTAAGGATAGAATGAGAAGAAGCCCCAGCGAGGAGATTGATCCAGCAGTTGAGATGGAAGAGTTCTTGAACAGGATCAGTGCACCTCCATAGAAGAAGAAAGCAAGAAAATTTTCGAAGATATCCACTGAAGAGGATGGCTCTCGCACCCTTCATGTAGCTGTGCCACGAGTTGAGTGTGACCGAAATGAAGCAGTACCTGAGAATTATGTGGTCACGACTTTGGATTTGGGACGCCCCACTGGTGCGCAGATTGTAGAGGAGTGTGATAACTCCTACCTCGCCCTCAAAGATAGGTTATTCAAGAAGGAAGGAAAGTATAAGAAGTTGAAAAGAGAACACAAGGCCTTAATTGGATATGTACAGCAGTTGTCCCGTTCTCGAGGGCAGGATATACCAGTGATAGAGCCTCCAGCGGATATACCTAGAGAGTCCATCAATGGCTTGATGGAGTTAGGAAAAATGGCACAGGAGGCAGATAAGTGGGTCATGGGAGTCCGTGTCGAGACGGAGAGGTTTATGGAGGACCTTGCTTTTGCTTTTCAGCAGGCCTCTAGTATTTTGACACGGATGGATGCAGTGGATCATGCTTGGGGCAATGCTTCTATCTACCAGAGCAAAGTTATCCAGCGTCTTGAGGTATTGAGGCATGTGCCATTGCGATTGCTGATTGATGGAGGCGTCATTCAGGAGAATGACAGGTATGATTTCTCTAGGTGGTATTCTTCAGCGATCACGGGGCGTGGTTTCTTCGACGCTGCACAGGCAGATTCAGCCCGGATACATAAGGCCATGGCCAATATCATTGATGGAGTTCAGAATACTTTCGAGGCCATATTTGCTAGCCGGTTGAATCCAGAGGAGGTGAATGTTGATAATTTGAGGGGTAGGCTGGTGCCTTTCTTTTTAGATGTTAAGACCTTTGTACAAGATGATTTCGAGAATACTTCTACTTTCTCCACCTTGATCCAGAACACGCAGGATTCTTTGATTGCTTGGAGAAAATCTTGTGCAAGGCATGAGCATTCAGTCACAGTGTTAGAGTTTCAGTTAGATTGCATTCCACCTATTTCAGTTCAGGAGGTTGAGGCTGTACTTGGCAGATTTGTTGAGTTTGCAGCTAGAGAGAAGGCAAATGGGAACGCACTACTGGACGAGGATCTTCTAGAAGACTGAATGTGGGCATTTATTGCCTTTACTATTTTGGGAGTGAGTGGGAATCTTTGATTCATTTAATGTACCACTCCCTATTCTGGCAGTTTTTAGGGTTAGGGCTGAGGTGGCACGATTTTGGTCACTCTATTAATTGTAACACTAGCCGTCTTTTGGGACTTGGCTAGCTATATAAAGGGGGAGTCCCCCTCATTTGAATATCATTAGACAGTAGACATTGTGTGAGATTGGACATTAGCATTAGAGCTAGAGAGTAGAGTATTGTAGACATTTTGCATAGTGTGGAGAAGAAAGAAAGTTTTCCCTTTGAAAACTTTTGTGGAGATTGTTGTGTAATACTTTTCATGATAATAGATCTTTTCATTGATGGTGGAATTCGTCTTGCCATGAATAGCTAGCAAGGTCTCTTCTTCCTTTCGTATCCAAGTAGCTTAATTTTCATGCAAGTAGTTTACTTTGATGTGTGGTATTTTTGTTGAGGTAGCTTCTTTCATTCCATACCACTAGCGGCTTGTTGATGATAAGTTCGCATTGTGTGGTCAACTGGACATTACCTTGAGTTTAACTTCGGTTGTGGTTTATATACCTATATGCGTCGTTTTGATGGTGTATGTATGTTAAATTATAACTTGAACATCTTTTGCTATCCCTTTGAAGATTGCACTGATTTCGCTGAAGCTGTCCGACGTGAGGCTAGGTGAAATTTGGTTGAAGTCTGCCAAAACTGAATCCCACATATCTTGCATTTAGAATAGAGTACAAGTTTCTTAGGCCCTATACTCCTTTACTTTCCGCATATTTCTGATTAGTTTTAGGAAAACGAACCACATTGCCAAATCATACACGTAAGAAGCCCCTTCAAATCACATACCAACTGCTAACTGCAAGAAGTCTAAACAATTGTGTAAGTCCCCTCGTAAGAACACAGCAATACACATCAACCAACTGAGGGTATTCTAAGTATTCGGAACCTTGGAGTTGAACGTGCGAACTTTCTCACAATCTTAGCGCACGGAATACTTTGATCAAGAGAGAACGGAATAGCCTTCTGACTATTTTTGTTTTGCTGTTTGGTGCGGTCACAAAAACCACGTCAACAGGTAGTTTGACTACCTGACTTCCCCTGTGGACGAGATCGACAGAGCATAAGCAACCTAGACCTGCTCTAAGGATCAAGCGATGAATCAGATTGATATCCAGAAGGTGTCTTCGAGCAACAGAAGGGGGGAAACCTCAGGGACAGCTGGAATGTCAACTGGCAAGGGTTGATAGACATTAATGATAATGCTTTAGAGCATTGAAAGCGGCTCTGAGGGAAGTTCGAAAGTGAACACGGAGGGCCATTCCTGAGGGCGATCTGTCACCGACATGGACACGGGGATGTAGCATTAACTTCATTTGAAAAGATCTAAGGGCAGATCTTTGTGAACACTGATATTTTTGTGAGCCCAGAGGGGCCGACATCCTTTTGTATATAAGGCATTTTTTCCTCTTTGTAACGGAGTTCTCCTTATGCTTTTCTGAAGTATGTGACTTTTGCAGTCCTCTCTCAGATCAGCAAACTTCTGTAACTCATTTTGGAGCATGATATATAATGTTTGCCTTGGTAACTATTGATGTTCAAATTTCCATCTTGTTCTTGCAAAGTGTTGTGCATTTTAGGTTCATAATCAAGTTATTTAGTGAATTTTTTTTATTCTTTCATAACTTTATCTTGTGTTTTCATGCCTTCCTTTGCAAAAGCATCATTATACAAATTATTTTCCTCTTTGGAAAAAGTGTGTTAATCAAACCTGTTGTGACATATTAATGCAAAGCTTTATAGAATTTGATGTGTAATCTTATGTTCATCATCAGTATTCAAGTGTAATCAAAGTATCTCATTGTTTTTATCATTTCGGTGTATCACCATAGGATTTAATTTCCATTTTTATGCACTCCCTTTTCCTTACAAGATCAGTAGTTAGGTGACACCAAAGGAAGCCGGCCTCATCCGGAGGTTCATTTCAACTTTAGGTGACCCACAGCCTTGAAATGATCCCATGTTTCTCTAAGAAAGCTCAGTTTTTGTAACTTTGCATAGGCTGCAATTTTTAGAGATAACAGTTTTGGCACGCCCGGTGGGACCGTGAACTGCTTCTCAGTTCATGTTTATGCATTTTATTGCTGCTGTTTGGTGTGTGCAGCAGTAGTTTCAGCCTTTTGGAGGCATTTTCTTTACATACCTGGCGACTCCGGGAGAATAGCAACTGGTTTCAAGCAGATTAAGTGCTGGTATGTTCTTATTTCCAGAAAATCAGATCTAGTCTTCTTGTTTTACAAGAAATTTTAATGCATTTCTAGCTTCTATGATTGCTCCAAAATGTCTACATTTTATGAAGACATGTTCTACCATCCAGCTTGTCATGAAACTGCTAATCATCCCTCATTTCATGAAAATTCTGCTCATATACCCAATTATCAGCCATATCAGGCCAATCATGCTATTGGTTTAATCCCAAACAGCCATGCAACAGTAGCCTATCAACATGCTCAACATGCTTACCTTCCACGCACCCCTGCTCAGTCTTTGGATCCACATTCGGATATCCAAAATCAGCTCCAAGAGGTTGATTATATAAAGAATAACATGAATAATATGAAGGACATACTGTCAGACATCGCAAGGAAGATGGAAGAGTTTAGGAGGCAGCAGGAGTACGATCAACAACAAGAAGAGATGGCCTATCAGGCCTACCTTCATGAGCAAGAATTACTGACGCAAAGGAGACAGTTTGAGAATAGGCTCAAGAGAAAGTTAGCTGCGAAAGATGAGCAAATGAAGCTTTTTCTTGCTCAAACACAGAGGCATGAGGTCCAAGTACCTCCTTAGATTCCACATTAGCCTGTTCAGGAGAAGGTTCGTAACTTTAAATTCCCAAGTTTCAAGCAAAACTTGCAGCAGGAGGTGAACGAACATTTAGGACAACACATGGTGGAGTTTCAAAAGAGGCAGCTTGAGAGGAGTTTCAAAGAGTAGAGTGTTGCAGCTAAGGACGAGCAGATGAAACACTTGCTTGCACAAGCTCATAGGATAGAGCCCCAACTACCTGTGAAGGAGGGGGCCTCAAAGCACAAACTTCCAAGTTTTAGACAGGTTGAATCTAGCATGGACAACTACGATGAAATTGCTAAGTTGGAGGAGCATGTGTTTTCAGTTCCAAGCTTCAGGCAGATTGCTTCTTCTCAAAGCTCAAAATTGACTGAAGATCTTCCTCAAATGGAAGGCACTTGTGAGGTTGCAGTTTCAAAACAGCTAGAATACATAAAGCAATTTGGGCAGTTGTTGATAGATGATGATCAACAAGACAATGGGGCCTTAATTCAGGAAGAAAAGCCTGAGCTTGAACCTGATTCTATCCTCCAAGGTGAAAGTTATGAGATTGATGTAGGACATGTCATGCATGAGGAAGCTGATCATGAACTTGAAGAGGATATGTTTTCAAGCATAGTGGAGGAGTTTTTCTCAAAGCTTGATGCCAAGCCATCATTAACTAAATCCGAAGAGTGTGAGCAGCATAACCAAGTGGAAGGAGCTGCCATAGTTTCATTTGAATCACACAAGGTAGCTCATTCCAATCATCATGGGGTTATGACTGTGGAAGCAGCTGATCAAAGTAGACCCAGCAGGATTGGCTTGGAAGCTGTTCTTTCACAAAGATGCCCGATCAGGCATCTAGCCAAAATGGAGACCAGCAAAGATATTGATACCTTGCTTGCACCCAAGCATGAGGGTACTGCTGAGGAGGAGCACACTCAAGTTACCTTTCCACCTTAGAACGAGAATGTTTACATTCCATATGAAAGGGTTAGTAAGCTTGAATATGCTCTGCAAGAGATCTTGCAGCCATCTGCTGAATTGTCATGCATGCTTCATTTCTTTTTAGTTGTTCTCCAGCATAGCAAACACTGTAAATTTTTTAGAAAGGGCAGTTATTTTACCCAACCTGTCAATGGGTTTGTTTGACCAATTTCTTACTGGTTAGTGTAGGGTAGGTTTAGATGCAGTTTACATTCCCTAAGTGCTGTCCCAGCACAGTAAATAGTTTTATTTCAGTTTTTTCCCTGATTTCAATAAGTTCCTAGGTGTCTTGACCTACTTTAATGAGTTACAAATGAGTTACAGTCATGTACAAAGCTGCTCTTGATCTGTTTCTGAGTTGTCCCAATGACTCCGTGCCCAATGGATAGGCCTAGGCTACTGGTTTCCATGTTTAGCAGGCAAACATCCAGCAAAGGTCGCCATAAATGTTGCCCAATTTTCGCCTACGGGCTCAATCATTCAGGATAAAATATGTTTCAGATGTTCACAAGGGCCAAATGGGACATTCGCAACAAGGGCTAAATCATGCATCTGATGCTAAGTCATAGGGAGGTCTATTGGAAGGCATCCCTCTTTCTGATTTGGCATACAACTCTTGATGAAGAAGGTCGCTGAGACCAGTATGATGTCTTATCGACTAGCATTGTGTTATATTCATTTGAAATCCTTAGGTCGCCAAGACATCTCGGTCGCTGTGAAATCTTATATCTCTCTCCGTTTGAGATGTCCCGCTGACGGTGGTTCAGAGGGATGGCGTCAGGAAGAAGGGTTTACCTTCGGTGTGACCTCTGGCCGATAAATAGAGCTCTGGCCGAAGGGGAAAAGTCTCACCGATCGCTGGTGGTCTCGCCGAACGAAGTGACTTCGGGGTAATGTTTTAAGTTCGGCAGGAGATCACACCGACACATGGGTGTCTCGCCGATGGAGGAGCACAGCGGTGTAGTGTTTTGCCTTCGGCAGGGGGTCTTCCCGACTTGCTAGAGTCTCACCGAAAAAATGGAACTCTCGGCGTAAGGTTGGGCTCGGGGAGATGTCTTCTCGAAAGGATAAGGTCTCAGCGAAAGCTGGTGCCTTCACTGTGATGTCTCCCCGACCGAGGGTGGTCTCATCGAAACAAAAGGCCTCGATGTAATGTTTGGTGATTGGTATAAGGTCTTGCCGACCATTGATCGTCTTGCCGAGAAAGAAAGGGCCATCGGTAAGAGTCTTGTCGTCCGCTGTGAAGTCTTCCCGACTGGTGGGAGTCACGACGACAGATTGTTCACAAGGCCGTCGGCGGGGAGGAAAAATATTGCCTTCGGCAAGAGCTCTGGCCGAAGGGGAAAAGTCTCACCGATAGGGTGAATTTTTTCCAAAGTAAAGTGGCATCGGCGAAAGAATTTGAGCTCGCCGTGACGTCTCGCCGACCAGGTGAAGTCTCCCCGAAATGGTCTGAGCCCGCCAAAAGATTGTGACTTCGCTGAGAGGTCTCGCCGATTAATCGCAGTCTGGCCGAAAGGTTTTGGGGTCGCCAAGATGTCTCGCTGACAAGTGGTGGTCTCGCCAAAGCGGAGGGAATTCGCTGAGAGGTCTTCCTGATTGGAGGGGAGTCTTGGCGAAACGAAAAGATGCAAGCTCGGGGCAAAGGAAAGTAAAGTCGCCATGATGTCTCAGCGAAAGTATGAGGTCCTGCCGATAATGGAGGGGTCTCGATATGTGTTTTCCCTTCGGCAAGAGGTCTCACCGATAACGAAGGGTCTCCTCGACATAGATGGCATTGATGTAGCGTTTGGCCGTCGGAGTAATTTCCTGCCGATTGCTTGAAGTCTCGGCGACGGTATGGGGGCTTCGCTGTAAGGTCTCACTATCGGGGTGAGGTCTCGCCGAAGTGATGCGGTCTCGGCGAGGGAAAGGAGCTCGGGGAGAGGTCTTGCCGACCCATGGGAGTCTCATCGAGAAGAATGATCGGAGCTCGGGGAGAGTGGAATGCGCTTGGTGAAAGGTCTCGCCGAAGGATGGAGGTCTCAGCGATGGAAAGGGATATCGGTATGACTCCTGATGGTTCGCCATGAGGTCTTCCCGAAAGTGATAAGTCTTGCCGATGGTCTGGGTGTCAGCCACTGTGGATGTCGATATTGTAATGTCCCCTTTTTCGACATGATCGTGTTTGATGGTGGTTAGCCTATTACTCAGACTCTCGTAGGCTAACAGGTTGGGTTAGAGGGTCAGTGACATTTTCTGGAGGAGTTGATCGTTCTCGTTTTTAGAGCTCAGTGATTGGTTTACAGCAGGCGTTGGCAGTTCAGGAGTTGACAGCTTCTGACGGCACAAAATTCTATGGAGATTTGAGGAAGTTATGCTTATTTAAGTGATTTAAGTTATTAATTAATTTATTATTTTATTATAAAGTGAAATTGACTTTATCCCTTTTATATCACTTAAATATTCATTAAAAGGGTGATTTAAAATTAAATCACTTAATCATTTAAGTGGGCGCCAAATATTAAGTTCATAACTATTGAAAAGGACTTAATGATATTTTAAAAGATTTAAATGAAGGAAAGTGCGTCCTTTTCTTGAAATGCGTGCCTTTTGGTATATAAGGCATTTTGGGCAATGAGAACAGGATTCTTGATATTTCAATTTTGCCTTGGACATTTTTCCTATGCTTTCACCTGTGATCAGGGTTTTGAGCAATCTTCTATTGGAGAACGAAATCTCTTCAGTGTTGAGCACTTTTGATACTGTGAGAGACCAGTCGAATTTGTGCAGTTTGTGAGAGCTTCATACAGAGGTTCTACTGTGCTTTATCAGAGTTTTGTTGAGTTCTTTATCAGAGACAGGAGGGTTTGTGGAGATGGCGACCACCTTTCATCATGGCAGGCATTTGACATCATGGCCGTACCTTCAGAGTTGAGATTTGGGCTTTTTATTTGAAGTGCGTGGCTATCTGTGCAAGGGCGTTTGGGTTTTCTAGGAGGAACGCCTTCCAGTTTGAGGGTTTCTCTTCACCTTTCTTGGCGTCTGGCATATACTTCTCATTTGTCTCAGTTTTTGGGCTGGATTTCACTTTTCGTAGCTTCCTACACTGGATTTTGTCAGATTTCTCCATCTTGGCTGGCAAACTGGACTTCATTTCTTAAATAAATAATCTGGGAGGTTTCGGGTATGATTATGAGTTCTTAATCCATTGTTGAGCTTATTTATTACCTTCTGTAATTTCAATTCGCTTAAATTAGCTCAGATTTTCATTTTATAAGCATTTATGCTGTGCGCCCCTTCTATTTCTCTCTATAAACTTTCTCTAAAAAACTAAGAAAACACAAATAAGATTAAAAAATACAAGGGTTTGAGTTGTGAACCAGCAAGGTTCATCACAGATATGACTAATGGAACCCGCTATGACCTCTTGCCGATGAATGTTTGTCTTGCCGATGGTGTATATGATAGCGATAGGACTCTTGGCTCTCGCTATGACTTTTGCCGAATACGGGTGTCTGGGCAATGAAATGTGCATATCGGTATAACTCCTGCAGCTCGATATGAAGTCTTGCCGAGAGTCCCAAGCTATGCCGACCGTCCTGGGAAGTATACTCGCATCGGGGAGACACGATTAGTGTCTCATCGACATGCGATGTTGTTTGAGGGACCCTTTGACCGTCTGGAATCTACGGGGCACGAGTTCGACCAATCAGATGGGAGCTAAGGACGCACCATGGGCAGTTTGACTGCCTGACTTCCCCTGTGGACGAGATCGATAGAGCATAAGCAACGTGGACCTGCTCTGAGGATCAAGTGATGAATCAGATTGATATCCAGAAGGTGTCTTCGAGCAACAGAAGGGCGGAAATCGTAGGGACGGCTGGAATGTCAACTAGCAAGGGTCGATAGACATTAATGATAATGCTTTAGAGCATTCAAAGCGGCTCTGAGGGAAGTTCGAAAGTGAACATGGAGGGCCATTCCTGAGGGCGATCTGTCACTGACATGGACACGGGGATGCAGCATTAACTTCATTTGAAAAGATCTAAGGGCAGATCTTTGTGAACACTGATATTTTTGTGAGCCCAGAGGGGTCGACATCCTTTTGTATGTAAGGCATTTTTGCCTTTTTGTAAAGGAGTTCTCCTTATGCTTTTCTGAAGTATGTGACTTTTGCAGTCCTCTCTCAGATTGGCAAACTTCTGTAACTCATTTTGGAGCATGATATATAAAGTTTGCCTTGGTAACTATTGATTTTCAAATTTCCATCTTGTTCTTGCAAAGTGTTGTGCATTTCAGGTTCATAATCAAGTTATTTAGTGAATTTCTTTTATTCCTTCATAACTTTATCTTGTGTTTTCATGCCTTCCTTTGCAAAAGCATCATTATACAAATCACAAACTGTGTTTACATAATCACATATGGATTCTAGTCTGTGAAAATTATTTTCCTCTCTGGAAAAAGTTTGTGAATCAAACCTGTTGACATATTAATGCAAAGCTTTATAGAATTTGATGTGTAATCTTATGTTCATCATCAGTATTCAAGTGTAATCAAAGTATCTCATTGTTCTTATCAGTTCTGTGTATCACCATAGGATTTAATTTCCATTTTTATGCACTCCTTCTCCCTTTTCCTTACAAGATCAGTAGTTAGGTGACACCAAAGGAAGCCGGCCTCATCCGGAGGTTCATTTCAACTTTAGGTGACCCACAGCCTTGAAATGATCCCATGTTTCTCTAAGAAAGCTCAATTTTTGTAACTTTGCATAGGGTGCAATTTTTAGAGGTAACAGCAATATTTTTCCATGAATAACATCAATTGAAGCAACGTTAAATGAAACAATCATTAAATGTAAAAACACTCATATTGGTAACAAGGAACAACATATTTCACTCATTCTCTGAATTCTCTTTTACAATCATTTATCCCTATGCAGTACTAATATGTAGTAGATATACAATAGGGGTGTAACAGGCATGCCACAAGTGATTCACCTGATTATATTTATAAATATAGAATATTAGGAGCCTAACAGTTTGCTTTCTCTAGCTGTCAAATAAATTAGCAACATTGTTATGCCCCCAACCTGATTGGTAATTGACAATTGATTTGTTCTAATGTGTTATATTAGTACTTTGTAATTTATGTATGATTCTGGATAAAGTGCTTACGATATTTTATATCTTCTTGATCAATAAGGCATTTACTTTATATGTAGATTTGTAATCATTTTCTCTCACTTTTTGGAACAGTCACATCATCAGTAGTCCTTTACTTTTCTTTCCATTAAATTACGTGATATAATTCGCATACATAAAATGTCAGGATGCAAATGCTGCGTCTCTCTTATCATGTTGAGACAACAAAACATTATACAAAAATATTCTGATTGAAAGTAATTCTAATTTTGAGTTTCACCTTGTATTTTATCTCTTATGAGGAGTCTTATGCGAGTTTCTCTTTGTTTCAAGTTACAAACAGTTTGTGAGACAACGTTTCATTATCAAGATAAGATTCCACCAATCGACTATGTAACGAGCATTGCTTCAAACATGGGTGTAAGTGATTGTCAATGCATTTTGTTTCTTCTGTCATTTATGGTTATTATTGAACTTTGAATGTTTTTGATAACATAAAATAGGAAACCAGGTCCCAACTCTATTGCATAGAAATCCCAAAGGTTATGGAGAGGAAAAGCAAAAACCAACTAACCAGATAAAGTTAACAGAGTTTAGAGAAAAGCAAGACATAAGCAACTAACAAACAGGAAGAAAAAACCACAAGTAACAGTATGTCTTTGTGGGAGTCACATTTACCAGTCTTTAAAAGGGAAAGGAAAAAGATCATCCTTAAGGTCCTTCTTTCTAGCCTTTTTCAGAACAGGACTATCAAGATTAACTTCCAACCTTCGTTTTTGGAAATCCCGCTTAGCATTCTAGAGCAGAAGTAGAGAAGCAGCAGACCTATGCATCATCTTATTGTTGAAATTAAGCACATTGTTGACTCTTTCCTCCAAAGTGTCCAGCCTTTGCTGCAATGACTTGAGAGAATTAGCGTTATGGGCACAATGAGAACATAAATGCACAGGATCAGTCTTATTGTCCACCTGAATTCCTTTATCCTTGACATCATTCTTGGCCATTATATTGTTTACTGGGACTAAAATCATTGGAAAGAGAGACATCTTCTTCCACACAATCCTGAGAGTGACTAAAATCCTAATTTCCACTGTTTATGTAGTCACTGTTCTCATGATCAATGGAGTCTTTGTTGCTAGAGAAAACCACTTCCACATTGGTTGCAGTGGTAGGAGTAGAAAGTTTTACTGCTAACCTATTAGATCTTCTCATAGGCTTCCCTTAAAAAAGTTTCCCAAAGCAGTCTTATTATCAGGTGTAAAGTCCTGTACTTGTATTGTGTATTCGTCCAAAGGAATTTCAATATGTTTGTGCTAACATGTACTTTCTTTCTGAACTTTTTATGAAAATAATTCCTCACATGTTTGATATGGAGCTCATTATAAACATTATAAAGTAGAACAGCATATGCAGATTTCCCAGTCAATGCAACAGTATTTTATTAAATATTCAATTATTTACTAACAGCAAGTACAAAGAATATACAGTCCTGATCTTATAATGAAAGTTTGGATGCTCAGAGCTGAAAGATAAATGAATTTCGTGACCAACTAGGCTTGTACTGGCATGCTGTAGGTGAGCAGGTGTAGTTAAGTGCTCGATTTCATAGTTTAATAGCTTCTCCAGGAAGCTGCAGTTTTCTATAAAAATGGCTGACAGATATAACTAGAAGCTTCAAACATTCCATTTAAATATTTCTTACTTCCCAAGAGCTGGTGGTAGCTTTATCACAGTCCAAAATGGATTAGGAGTCTTAATTTGGAGGACCCAATAACTTTGCAAGCATAGCTCCTACATTTTTTTAGCTTGAAACTCCATGTCCTCCTCAAAAGGGGTTTTTCTTTTCCTAGCTGTAGCGGCTGAGAAGAGTCCAACTTTTAGCAAACTCTACCTTTTTCAAAGGCTGTGGTACCTTTTTGACCTCCTTGTTGTCCCTAATTTTTGACTTGTTAAAAATTGGGATAACCAATCAAAATTTTGATAAAATTTGAAGATTTTCTCTTCTAAGGCACATATTACGAGGTGCAAAGATTAGCAAATCTCAATTTTAGGTCTATAGTCCTTTGGGTTAGTACTTTTTACTTACGCTCCTTAGTTTTCGTAAAATTCTGAGTCATTTTTAGTATTTTTTGGTCAATTTCGGGTTTTTCTGACATCACTGCAAGTTGGGAATTTTGTTTCTTATTGCAAGTTAATACTAGGAACTTTTCATCTCCATTGCAAGTGTTTTTGTTTTTAATTTTCTTTTTAAAAAAAAAGCCTTTTGAGGACCTTTTTGAATAACTTGCAAGTGTAGGAACTTTTTAAGTTTTTTGCAAGTTACTTGTAATGACTCTTAAAAGTTCCGATTTCACTTAAAGCACTTGTAACTACTCTAAAAAGTTCCGATTTCTTTTATTTTTGCTTGTAATGACTTGAAAAAAGCCCGATTTTAATATAAACACTTGCAATTGCTCCTAAAAGACCCGATTTCTCTTAAAGTTGCTTGCAATCACTTATAAAAGGTTTGATTTAAGTTTAAGTGACTTGCAATATACATTGAAAACCCCGATTTAAGTGTTTTGATGAAAAGTAACTTGTAAAATGCCTGCAAGAACCCGATTTCTCTTTTGAGTGATATTTTTACTTGCTTTGAGCTCTCAAAAACCCAACGCCATCCATGAACAGAGCAGTTTGAGTTCTAGTTCGCTTGTCTACCTTATTCCATGCAGATTTTGTAGATCTATAAGCTTAAAAATCGGATTCTCAGCTAAAATAAATTGAGTTATCTTTTTTTGCTGAGTTTACTTATCACGCCTAGGGTTTTTTCCATCATCATTTTGGTTTGCAAACTCATTTGCAGGTATGTTCTCATTTACTTTCATGGTTTTCTTTTAATTTGAGTATGTTTGTTTTATGTTTTCAGGTGTTATTGTTTAATGTTTGAAATTTACCCAATAATAAAACATCTTTGTCAAAACATCATCCTATATCACAAAAAACGCGTTTTCATTTCATGTGCCTCCCATCTCACAAAACGCCTTTACTAAAAACGTCTTCATACAAACGTGTTTTCTTCTCATTACATTTCAATATGCTTTTCATTCTTTCCATTTCGCCTTCATTCAAAAATATGCCTTTCATTTTACCTTCATTCTCCAAAACGCGTTTTGCTGTTATTAGCTGAAAACGTTATTCACATTCTTTTCTATGTTAAATGCGTTTCCATTTTATTTTCTTTCAAACCCTCCTTCCATTTCATTTACATTTTCCCTTCGTTCCATTTCGTTACATATTCCCATCTCTTTCCACTTCATTCCATTTCCATTTTCTTGAAAAGAGAGAAAGAATAAAAATGCTCTTGGAGGAAAGTCGGGTTTTTGCCCACCCATTGCAAGTAGGAAGTTTTAATAAAGAATGCAAGTTAAAAGTTTTCAAAATTTACTTTCAATGACTTCTCAAAATTCCGAAATCCACTATTCACTTGCAGCCAACCTTCAAAATCCCGAAATGCCTTATAAATGCCTAAACATCAGACTTTTTGACCTTGACTGCAAATGTAAGTTGAAAGTTCTGACTTGCACTTTTCAAAGTTGCAATCTAACTTTTCCATTTGTCATGAAAAACACATGTTCCTTTCACTTGCAATCAGCCTCCAAAGATCCGAAATGAGTTATAATACTCATTTTCTGCCCTCATACAGTCAAAACACCATTCTGATGTAATGTCCCCAATTTAGCCCTACGCTCTTCTTTTAGCTTTAGCCTATTTCCGGAAACTCGTAGGCTAAGCAGAGGCTGAAATTAGGGTTTCCCATCTTCTAGGAGGTTGTTTCTGCGCATTTCAGTGATTGCACTTGGAATTGTGGAATTTGGTTTGCGGATTCTTTCCGGGTTTTCGGAGAGCTTCGCAATGGTGTCGCATGCATTCTGATCCGAACAACTTTCTGAATTTACTATTTTAGTAAATTCTATTTTTAGCAGTGGTCCAGTCAACATCAGCTCAGCAAGCCTTCCTCTTCTGGCAGTTTAGTTGGTAATATTGATTTTGGCTTCATGGTGCACATTTTGGAGAAATAAGTTATTTTAAATTAATAATGTTTTATTTTTATCTTATGACCCCTTGGCCTAGTGTTACAACTTAAAGTTGTTTTAAAAAGGGGGTCTTGAAGGGTGGATGTCTCATCAGAAGGTTATTTTAAATATTTTCTAAAGGCCAAAATTATAATTGGAGGAATTGGATGCCAACTTTATGAAAGACTTTATTTTATTAAATGAATTAATCTCCTCATGTTTGGACGCCCAAAGGAGATAATAGAAGATTAAATAAAATACAAATACAAGTGAAAGAAGTGGATTTGAAATTCAATTAATTTTGGCACACTTTCTGGAGGCTTCTAGAAGTTCTTATCAAAAGCTATATAAGGAGAGGATGGGTTTTCATTTGGACATCTTATTTTCTATCATATTGTTATGCTGCTGAAATGCTTTCAGAGTTGCTTCGAGGAATGCATACCTCCTAGCCATTTCTCTTGGTTTCGTGCTTGAAAGATAGCACCTAGCTAAGACTTTGGAGACTGCTTCTCATCCAGATTTGCAGACAGAGCATCAAGGTTGAAGATTTTAGAGATTGGTCAGTTTTACAGTTGCTGATTTTTAGCATGGTTGAAAGTGATTTTTGATCATAAGTCATTGTATGAATTTTCTATGGTTTTGGGTATTTGCTACATCTCTTCTACTATCTAGGGCGCCCCTATTTGCAAGTTTTCATAATTTTTAGTGGAGTCTTGGATTTTATAATGCAAGTCGCCTTTCTGGGAGGCTGTCTTGCTTGGCAAAAGTTTAAA
>VDFB02333299.1:0-22255 GCA_007258455.2 Sequoia sempervirens | reverse complement strand
GGACGCAGACTCTCCTAAGAGCTCAACAAACTCACCTATTCAAGGAACAGGAAGACATGAGTTCACCTAAGAAAGGGGCTCACGGGAAAATTCACCTCTGAAAAAGATGAACTCGCCTAAAGGGATGACCTAGACAAAACTCAAACATAGAATCACCCTTTTGCAAGGTAGGACCACCTGTCCACAATGCAAATTCACCTCTATGAGAAGCAAATTTTCCACTGAGGGCAAAGGAAAACTATGGAAAAGAACAAAAAACATGGCAAACAACAAATAGAAAGGTTGGACTGACTTGGACTAACAATAAGCACTGGTATCGCACAATGAATACATGTTAGGCAACACAATCCTAAAATTAGTATTAAGGGTTTGCAAACTTAATGTAGGTCCACCACCTTGAGTGAACAACCCAGGGTTAATACTCTGTGATACTAGGGTGGTTCTCTGGATCACCCTTTCTCGTGAAGGTGGATAGCTAGCAATTCAGTGGCATAGGGTCATCAACAAACACCATGGGCTCACCTTCACACTCTCTCTCAGAGACTATCATAGTCCACCACGAGGATTTCTATCTCAACCCAAGGGAGTGCATGGTGAGTAACTTCTAGGTATGATGCACATCCCCTGCACTACACCAAGCCACGACTAAAACATTGTTCTCTATCTAGGCTATACAAGCTATCTTGTGTGTTCTCAATATATACTAGGTACATGAGGCATAATCATGAACACCATCCCATCACAAGCGTGGATCAAGAGCCCCAGTGAGGTACTGGAAACTCAAACCAACCCTGCATGTCTTATCTAGGTATCACCCTAGCTTTGATGCTTCGCTAAACATGATGTGACTGGATTGGGGTACAACTTTAGTTCTCCCCCCTTTATATACCCCACCGATAACACGTGGTTGGGATCATCCTCCGGGTGATGAAATCTCAGGTAGATCTCGCTAAGGGAAGAAGCTACTAGATGTTTCAGCTAGTCCCTAGGCTTGCACATAGCACAAGGGGAGAGCTTATATGCACTAGCACCTCCTAGGTAGACTAGGCTGGACTAGAACAAACTGCGATTTCTCATCACCCAAGATCACCAAAAGGTGCAAGGGGAGTGGATACGTCAACAACTTGCTCCCAAGCACATCAAATAATATAAATTGACCCTTTAATTAAACTACGTGTAACTAGATTAGTGTGAAAAATAGACAATAGACATAGCTAATCTAGAGGTCTTCGACCGATCATCTTGTAGAAAATATGTTAGTAATTTAATGCCACCAGTCTTGGACAAACGAGGGACAATTTTTGCGCAAATTGTCAGTAAACTGGCACACTCATAGACATACAAGTTAGTGGATCAATACCCGAAATTGAAACAAAATTGAAGCTAGAATTGTAAAATTAAAAGTTCAGGAGTACCTCAAATTTGCCTCTGTGTAAGATGAACTCGCATGTGCCTAACGATTAAGATCGCCTATCTGGAAGGATGGGCGAATGCATAGATGCCTATTCAGGTGGATGGGTGAATTCGCAATTGCCTCTGTAACTTGATCAATCTCACCTGTGCCCAGAGACCTCCACATGTCCACCTCTTTTTCAAGCAATTTTTCCTTTCATTTTAGGTTCGCCTATTTTCACAAAAAATGAAAATTCATGTTTGCCCTTATCGACTACAAATTCACCTCTATAACTGGCAAGTTCACTCGTTGGGGCGGATTCGCCCCTACATGTAGAAATCTGAACCTGCAAAATGTGAAACAATAGAAAAATGTGAAAGCAAACTCGTGATGTGGGTCCTACTGGGCGTACCAGAAATGTGTGCAATATTTTTACCCCATCTAAAAAGCAAGAAATAAACTCAACCAAGAGATAAAAAACAAAAGACAACATTCAAGATTGGGCTAAAGATGAAACTCAAACTTGCAAATAAAATACTAAAATATTACCTTTTTGAGTTTGATGAGTTTATTTTCCCTTTTTGATGGCTTGATATGTGTGCTCCTAGATCAATTTCGGCAGCATAACAATTTGATATTTGTTTGATTTGGTCACAAGATGGATGCAAGATGGTTGTGGTTGCAAGGATTTGATTATGGTGATAGTGTGAGAGATTGTGTGTGCATGATATGGTTGAATGCTTGAGAATGGTTGAGAATGCAAAAATGGTTGTGTTAGTCATTTAGCAAGGGAGATGGAATGGATGGCGGAGATTGAAAGGGGCAGGAAGATCAAGGGTTGAGATCAAGGTTTGATCAAAGGAATTAAAAATTCTTTTTTAATGTGCATGGAAAGGATAAAAGGAATTTAATATTCCTTAGGAAAGAGATGAGGAGTTTAATATTCCTTGGGAGATGGGAGAGGAATTAAAAATTCCTTAAAAGGACCTTGGGAAGACAAAAAGGAATTAAAATTCCTTGGGGGATGGGGAGAGTTGACCAAAGGGTAGGTTGGGATAGCTAATCAATGATTAGGTTGTGTAAGTGAGGGATTAGGCAAATGATTGGGTGGGTAATGAGGATTAATGATCCACTTGCATTTTATCGAGGATGTGACACCTCCCAAATCAAGGATTAGGAATGTGCACATCCTTAATCTAGGATTATGCAAATTAATCAGGATTAGCAAAAGGCTATGGAGGATGGGGACATGTGAGGAATTAAATAAATAGATTATTTATTTAATTCTTTAAAGGAAAAGGGATAAGGGATGGGAGTAAATAATTAAAGGTAATTATTTACTTTAGGCTAGGATTTAAAGATGATAGAAGAAATAAATTAGGATGAAGGGATAAGAGATAATGAATATTAATTAAATAATGGTGTATTATTTAATTAATATAGAGGATATTACATTAGTTGAATTGGGGGTAAATTGACCAAACTAAACTGGTCAATTTTCAGTGTCTACATACATAAACCAAACATACTCTATTTTCTCAAAAAAAAATTAAAACATTCTAATTGTTATCCTATTAATTATATATTTGATATTATCTATTATCCTTATTTGAGTGGATAGTTACATATTTATTAGAATATTTTTCTATCTCTTTGAAGATTAAGAATCCGAATAGGATTCAACTATGCAAGAGTGGTTCAAGAATATAAATGTAAAATTTTAAAAGATAAGATCATTTAAATAAGTAGCATCTAAGAACTGTACTTTACAATTTTGGATTGGTATTGTTAACTAAAAGAATAAATTATAAAAACTAAATAGGCTCATAGGTGAAAACATAAGTATAAATGTCCATTAACACATGTCAAATATAAATATTCATGATATACATATATTTATAAATTTCCATATAAATATTTGAATATAAATTTCATAATATTTAAATATAAATTTCCATAAATATTTAAATATAAATTCCATAAACAAAAATATAAGTGTCTTTAGACATGTTCATATACATGTATATAATTTATGAATGTTTGTATGCATGCCCATAAATGTTCATATAAACATAAATATAAATGTCCACTCACATCTCCATACACACATGTCAAATATAAATGTTCATACACATCTCCATACATGCATGTCAAATATAAATGTCCATAAACATAAATACAAATTTCCTTGTACACAATGTCCATAAATTTAAATTTCCATACAAATGTTAGCTCCTACTCAAGCAACCCTCAAAGTAAGAATCCTACTCTAGTAGATGCATAAATCCCTACAAAAATGTAATAATTTATTAGAATATATATACATGATATATATATATATATATATGAATTTTAATTTGATAGTTAATTCATTTGTCCACTTTCGTTGAGTGAAGCATGTGTGCATACACACTCTACCCTCAAACTAAGAGTATCACCTATTGGCTCAAGCTATGTGCATGCATGTAAAAATGAAATACTAATTTCAAATATAATTTATTTATGTAGGACTGCAAGCATGTGTTTAAAATTTATAGTATAAATTTAACTTAAAAAGTTAAAAATTATATACCTATATCAATATACCAAGACCCTAAGTATCACCCTCTCCAACTACAATGATGGAATGCCTTCTCTCATATAAATTTCTCCCATCCCTGAGTATGCTCTAACAATGATGAGTGCAAGGGACTATGAAGGAATGATGAAATTGATCCAAAATAAATTATCTAAATTGTAACATCCATACCCCCTACAACCTACTCAAGTGAATCAGGTGCTTGTGGAGTGAGAAAATGTTAGTAGATGTAGCTTGTGCTACTATTGTATGTGATTCAAGTGGCCTGCTATAGGATCTAACTCAAGGGTGTGCATTAGAATGTTGCAAGCCAGGACTCTCTTAATCTATAAGGGTGTGACCCACATATGAACTGACATCTAGTGAAGGGATCCCCAGTTGTGATGATATCCTTATATGCCCTCATCAAGTCCTCAAACAAAAAGCATGTCACACTCCAAATCTAACCATCACTTGTAATACAGTTTAGACCCTTTGGAGATGGGATACCTATGACATGATAGGGATCTAGGTGAGAAGATCATCTATGTGGATACCTCATCAAGTACTATCTGATGTGATTTGTAGATATCATTTGATTCTACACAACAATCATAGAAATATGGGGTAAATCGGCAGTGTCATCTAAGGGCATACATATTTGGTCAACCTAATATTTCCTAACCCTAGTTTTGAGGTCATACTAAGGAAAACAAATCATTTTGATAATTTCTTTTGGCATATTTTGTTGGACTATGCTCGATGGAACATCACTAGAAATTGTTTCTCATATTTGGGCAAAAATAGCTACTAAAGTCTCACTAGAGTAAGCACTAACACTCCCTAATGAATATGTAGTGTGAAGTTAACTAGATCCAATATATCCTCATAGTTTGATTTGTAAACCCCAAAACTTTGTGGGTCATCTAAAATTAACTGCAATCTAGTGATCTTCCAATTTGTATCTCTAAAAAGTGAATTATCCATATTTGTGTTGCAAATTAAGAATAGGTTTTTAGGTTTCAATTAAACATCTTAGTGTTAAAAAATAGACATTACATATACATACATACACATTCATACATACATACATGTATGTACTACATACTATATAAATGTCCATACACATGTCAAATATAAATGACTAGATACACATGTCCATAAATATAAATATAAATGTATGTACATGTGTACATTTATATGTATCTAGATACATACATATATGTAATGTCTATTTTTGAATCCTAAAATATCAAATTGTAACCCTAAACAACTATTTTGAAACCTTGAAAAAAGATACACGTGTGCACACACACATATATACATATATATGTATAAATATATACATATATACATAAATTGAAATATATATATATACATACATATATACATATAAATGTCCATAAATATAAATATCAGAGGAGTCTGACATAGACATATGGTTGAAGTATACCGGCGGTGAAGTTAAAGAATTTCTCGTGTAAGTACATACAATTTAGAAACCATACTAAATTATTTGCTTAGGCATATTTGATCTTCATTGTTTAGAATTATTTGCTTTCTTTCCTGGATCTGAACTGAAACCCCTTTATAACCTTTATTCATTCTTTACAGGTATGATTGGTTAACAACTATTCTGACTAGCCTGTTTAACAATAATGAGATCATCTACTCAACAAAAATAATTTACCCAATCTCAAAAATGCCACTTGCACCAAACGAAGAGAAACTGCCTTTTATGTCTAATGGGTCACATGTATGGATTCAGAATGCGGCTAATTTTGAAGAGACAAAGATCGCTGGAGCTTCTACGATATAGACTTGTCTTCACTTTCAAGAGATTTGCTTTTTCCCTGCGTGCATGTGGATTCCACTTATTTTTCTTTACGTCAGACTGTCCACACATGCAAGGTACTGCTTTTTTTATTCACCACTACAATCATCAATGCAATAGAATGCTTAACAATTTAACATATTATATAAAATAGTTATATACTCTGATTTGATCAGAAGAGATCTGATACTGTGTAGTGTTAGCAATGTGCAGAGAATGAGTGGTAGGGATTAGTTTGTTTGTCTGATTGCTGTTAGTGTGATGGGAAATCCCTTCTCAAACTCCACGAAAGGAAAAGCAAGCGCACGGTCTGCTTCTGACATTTCCCATCTGCACATTCACATCCACTCGTTATAAAGTTTTTATCGTATTATATACTTGGATGGAAATTAACTTTGCAGGAAAGCAATAATGATTAAGAGACTTATATTGTAGTGTTCAATGGTGATATAATTAAAACGAAAGAAACAAACAAAAAAAAAAGACAGAGGTTCCTTATTGTCATGGTAGATAGTACACGAAGCTCAAACCTTTTTAATACATAAGTTAGCAACTTTCCTACTCTGTGTTTTCCATGGTGGATTTGAAATATGGAAAAAAAATATTAAAAAATATGATCAATATTTAAATAAAAATGAGAATAATTTTGTAGTATTTCTAAATCAAAAATACTTCAACACTATTTTTCCATCTCTTCAGCTCAACACTATTCCATTTCGATTTTCTTTGAAAGGGACTTCTCAATGAGTAATATTGATAATAAAAATAAAATCTTAAATAGTTTGTGTACTAAAGTCAAGACGCTCACTGTTTACTGTGAAAATGGATCTTCCCGCTAAATCATAATGACAATAAAGAGAAAAGCTTAAATAATTTGTGCATTAAAGTCAAGACACTTACTATTACTGTGAAAATGGGTCTTCTCACTAAATCATATTGACAATAAAGAGAAAAGCTTAAATAGTTTGTACATTAAAGTCAAGACACTCACTATTTACTGTGAAAATGGATCCCACATGTAAACAATCAGTACATTAGAATCAACACACTTTACAAAGAGTAATTATAAAGACCAATAAGTTGGTTTTTTATATTGAATTATCCCATTAAATGAAATACATAGTTCAGTTAAACCAGACATCACAAAATCCAAACCATCAGCGTAAAGAACTTACAAAGCTTAAACCAGTCTCATAAAGCAGGAAAAAGAATCTGAAAAGTTTAAGAACCCCCAGTGGGAAGCAGTAATACTGACAATGTATATCATTCTGCCATAATAAACATCCATTTTGGTGGCCATTCTCTAAATTACACACAAAACATTGTGAATGTATTGATAGGCTTGACAACTGACCTTTCTGCCCTTCTTTGTTAGGCATGTTGGATGTTGTGGTGGGCTGTGTTTAAACATCTGTCTGATTCCAAATTTTTCCCCTTTTATAATAAGACAGATTATTTAGCTTGTTTATACATAATATTATGGGGTTTGATAAGTTGTCCTTAAGAGCAGGAGGTTCCAAATTCAGTCCCAAAAAACTAAAAATAAACAAAACAAAAAATCTTACTCTTTACAAAATTAAGAAAACCAAAAGGACTGATATTTTTTTTTTTAGAGAACTCTCTCACTCCTGTTCTCTATACATTTTTTTTAGATCCTGAATAAGTAGCACACTTCAAACCTGGGAAACAAACACCTTTACAAGCTACCATGTAACCCTACCGTATTATGTGATGCAAGCAAACATACTTGTACTATTTACAAGTGTTTAGAAGTAGGATAAGCTTTTGCCATTGTTGAATGGAATACTATGGTGAGGAGTGAAAGAAAAAATGTGATAACAGTTCATCAATGAGTGATCTAAAACATTGATAAAAAATATACGCAATTGATTTTAGAAGCAATCTTTTGAAAATAGTTCAACAATCGATTTAAAGACCATTTTAAAACAATGATATGATCAACAATTTGAACATCACAATAAACATAAAAACAGGCATCAGACAAATTCACCACGAGCAATTCACCTCCAAAAATTTACCATGGGAAAACTCACCACCATGACAAATTCACCTCAAAGAAAATTCACCACCAACAATTGACCGCCATGGAAAATTAATGACAAACTTTTAATGTGATGAATTTTCCTTGAGATGAATTGCTGGTGGTGAATTTTCCTAGAATCATAAAAACAACACCAAAATTAGCATATTAGAACATGATCAAATACCTGTAGTTGAGTACAAGATGGTGCAGGAAAATAGCCATCTCTAATTTGGCCAGTTCTAAGCCAGAACATAACCGTAGTCCTCCACCAAATGGAGTGAAATATGTACCGGGGTCCATTTTCTGATACACCCACTCAAAGAAACAATTTGAAATTTAGAGTGGCATGTCATCTTTGTAGTTTATTTAAAGATAGCACATAAAAAGCCTGCCAAATCTGTGAATATCTGATTTTATTGTGATACCTGCCATCTCTGAGGATTGAATTGCAGAGGATTGTCATAGAGAGCAGGGTCCAAGTGCACGGCCGCGAAAACAGGTAAAACTTTCCATCCAGCAGGAATATCGTAACCTGCCATCATATTTTGACCAGATAAGTAATCAAAATCTGAGAATCATTAGGTAGCCTTTTATATTACATGCCAGTTCAATTCTGAGAGCTTTCAAAAATATGGAATCTACAATATTGCAATTTTATGTCATTTTATCTAATTCTTATTTGAAAGCTTATTATGCATTAAAGAGTTAATTATAACTTTAAATGTTTAATTTTTTAAGATTTATGTTCTTTGATTTTTTATTATTATCCATCAAGATTGTGGATTATGTAATATTTATAAGTTTTTTTTTTTTTTTTCTTTTTTCACAATAAAAATATACATTAGCATATCTATCTTTAAAAAATTATATGTAAAAGATAGTAACAGATATCAAATTTTTGGTGTTTATTTTATTTTAATAAAAACTCTCATTATAAAATAGACACCTTGAGAATATATCTTGGAATCTTTTACATAGAGTTTTAAATATTAATATTATGTTTATGACTATTAAATTTAAGATAAAAGATAAGAATCTTTGGTAACATAAATTTAATTAGGAAACATTGTGATAAGAATAACTATGTTGATATCAGATAAATAAATAAAAAATCTTTTACAAAATGTTATAGTAATAAATATAAAATTTAAAATACTATTCAAATTTCAAAATTAATAGTATATAAAATCATTCCTTTTTAAATTGTCTTAAAAAAATATTATGAGATTCAACAAGTTATATATTTTACTCTTTCATATTACCATTATATAATAATTTAATATTAAATATCCACATTAAAAATAAAACAAAGTTTAAATATTCTTACAATTATCTTTAAAAATAATATTTATATTGGTTTTTAAGTTATTATTAAATATTTAGATTTACTTAATATAATTATATTTTTAAATATTTTTTAAAAAATGAAAAACATAAATTATTACATTAAAATAATCTATATTTTCTTATTGATAAAATTTAAAATAATATCAAAACAAAGATAAACTAACTCTCTATATATATATTCATTCAAATTTTAATTAGAAATATATACTAAAAATCATTAAACAAACTGATAACAAAATATATTCAATAAACATAAAATCTTCTCCAAGATAAAATAAAAATATATTCATTGATACTTGTTATATAAATATAGCCAGCTATCTAAATATAAATTATAATGCAAACATATATGTTATGTTCAGAAATCAAAGTATCTAGATTTTCCTTGCTTGAATAATGTAGTAATAAAAGTATCTGTAATTTTCATTGAAAAGGAAAAAAGCATGTTCATGGAAGAAAAAATAGTGATCACCCACTAACCTTTGAAACTAACATCTCTCAATGCTTTTCTATGGACAAAGCGAACTACATTCCCAAGCCTCAATGTCTCATTGATAACCTATGCCAACAACACAAATAATCTTAATATTTGTTAAGTAATGTTTGGGAAACCATAATATATTACAGAAAACTTGTCAATCCAATAACAAGCATGGAGAAACAAAGTTCATAAATGGTTGTTATTATAGTTTAGTAGATAATATTCAAATAAACTGCATCTTAAACTCACATTGTGTGTAAACTCCATCCTTTTATAATCATCCCAGTTCAATCTCAGATCTTTTGGCTGCTGCTGTTGTTTTCTTCTAGCTATATCCAAATGTTCTGACTGCATCAACTATGCAGAATATGTTAAATACATCAATTCAATCCACCAAAAGGAAAAAAACATAGTAACAGTAGTGTTTTCTAACATGTCCAGACATACCCTGAGAGAGTCAATTGCCATTGGGAACTTGAGAAGAAAATAAAGACAAAGTGTTAAGGCGACAGCTGAAGTTTCATGACCAGCAAAGAGAATATTAAGAATGAGATCCAATATCTGCTCTGTTGAAAGCCTTCCATCCTTCATAACATTGCTGAGAAGATCATCATAATTTATATCTGGTCTTTTCTTTCTCTCCTCCATTATCTTTTTCACTCCTTCCAGTATTTTTGATCTAGACTGTTATCATGGACCCATTATCAGCGCTTCATTATGAAATACTTGTGTTTGTATTGAAGCTCGTGATTTTCTATTTTGCTTACCTTGAGAGCTCTCCTGTAACTTGTCCCGGGAAAATTTATGGGTGCAGAGATAACTCCCTTCATGAAGGTGAAGTATTCCTTCATCAAATCATCTGTCTCAGGCTCCCCACTATTGAAGCTCAATATTTGTTTTGCCATCAGATTGAAAGTAAACTGCAGTTTATAATTATTTTGTCAGAGTTTAACAGCCATCTCTAGTCTAAAACATGTTGTTAGCAATTAAATATACTAAATGGTTTTGAAATATGGATTTATGCTTTAAAACATAAACAATTTCTATTGTTTCATAGATCTGACAGACCCCTTACTCTACATAATAACATGATCAGCATCAATATAACTGTATGCACTCTTTGATTAGGCAGAGTAGATTTTTTAGATTACAACTTTCTTTGTAAGTATTGGCTCTAAATACTTTTCATAGATGAGTTAAACAGACAGACCAGAAGACAGGAACCTAAACAACCTGAGCAGTCTAAAAGAAAAAAATTCTGACAAAATAACTGCATATAATTTATTAATATTAATTTAAGCACCTTTTTGGTCTCAGATTGCACAGAGAGAGGCTGCTCCATCTTCTCCCATGACTTGAGAGTGAGCAGAGTCTGCATTTCTATATCATCAAGCAGCCTGCTCCTCAGCATGCTATTGCTCATGAAATTAAGGGCTATACTTCTCATGTGTTTGTGCATTTCCCCAACAAGAACTAGCATAGACCATTTGCCTAAAATGCCCCCAATTGTGCTAGGATAGCTGCACTCAAACAGTCTTCCTTCATTCTGCAGTATAAACTTGTTCAGCTCAGGATCTGCAGACACCACTGTAGGGTGCCCAAAAAGATGAGACCTGAATATCTTGCCATGCCTGCCATATTCATGACTACTGCATTAGAACCATATTTTAACACACAAAAAGAAAACAAATTCATTGGTAAATTCCTATCCTTCAATTGCAGAATACCTAGAGCAGTTCTCTTCCATGAATCTTCCTGGTGAGGTAGCTAAATGAGGCTTCAAGTACTGTACAGTTTGACCCAAGAATGGCCAACCCATATTGCCAGGAGGCAGGTTCATCTTTTTCTTCCTGGAACTATTGCAGATGGGGTTCTTCAACTTTATCACCAAAACAAGCAAAATAAGGAATGCAAGGAGGACAACTACAGTAGCTACCAAATTATCAAACTCTTCCATTAGAACAGGATTACCAGCCTGCTTGATAACCATACACTTCACTGTTATCAAAGTTCAGGGCCTCTTTATGTAAACCTGCAAATCAACTGCCTACCTTGCTTATACCCTCTCTGAATGGATTAAATTACTCTATATGATATAACCCATGAAGTCTTTTCTAGAACATTGTTGGTTATCTATATAGCCATATACATACATTTTCTGGTCCATTTCTACGTCCTTTGACATTTTTGATCTCTTACTATAACACATGAAATCATCAGTACTTTTGCGCTTGCAACATATGATTCATTCTTGGGCTCTTATAAGTGCTTTTTCCAGTTGGATATTTCACAGTTGTCGGTGTTCTATATCTTAAGACTTCCTTCAAATGGACCATACAATGAAAAGGTAACCGAGTATCTCTTCTTTCCGTAAAACAATATATCATGGGACCACGGTCAACAAACTCCTAGAATTATCACCAACGGATTGCATGCTGATATGTTTTATATAAATTTGAGATTTCTTTATTTTTATTTGGCTACAACCAAATACCCTCCACATAATTTTTAATACTACTTTTTACAAATATTGGACATTCTTATATTCCAAAATATTAAAAATTTGTTGGTATTTAAGTTTGGTATATACTAAGAGGTTTATTGGAGTGATATTATGAAAAGAAAAACATAAGAGAAATAGATAGAAATTATATTGTAATTGGAGTTTTGTTATTTCTTGTTCATTGTATTCATATTTATAAAGAAAATACATAATTAATTTATAATCTATGTTGCACAACAATTGATTGAAATATTTATGATCTTGATGAGACGAACGGACATGAATAATGACTATATCAATGATAATCTGTACCAAAAAATCGAAAATTAATTTATTCTAACATATTTGTTATAGAAATGTTGTGTAATCAAAAGATACTGTACTTTGAATATTTCTTTTAAGTGTTGTATTAAAAAAATCCTTTTCCAAAGAGTGACAATGAACTGCCTTTTATCATAATAGGATTAGAATGCCCCCTTTTCCATGATCTGTTCTTTACAAAAGAAATACAATGAGATCATAATTTCCAAACTTCCTTTAAGCTGACCAAACCAGATTTCTTCTTATGACAAGAATATCCTCCTTTCCATGCACAGACCAAAGAACATGATGTGTCCATTTCTTCTCTTCCACCATAAGCTATGTGATTCAAGACTTTCTAAAAGGATGTGACCCTTTGTTTATTCTGTATATTGTATGTGTTAGAAAGCTAATGGCCATGGCACTATGTGGGGACGGGGAAGGAGATCCACTCGTGAGTTTTTGGATACAGAGCTCATCATGTGTAGAGAAGAAAAAAAACTGGTCTTCACACTCATTTCCCTCCCCATTTATCTTAACCCCACTCCTCACTTGTCAAAATCATGACATTTCATAGATTCTTGTAAACCTTCCCTTTCATAGGCTGTTTACAAGTAAGCATATACAATATTCTACCTATAAGGGGAAGCCACTCATTTGCACATGCTTACATTATAACATAACCTTTATAGATATTACACCACCTAAATAATCCATAAGATACCCTTCATATGATTTTTAATAATTTTAAGGTTGATGGATTTGCAACATAATCAATAAAATAATCAATCATGAGAGAATCCCAACGAAGAACTCCTTTATGAAAAAACACTGATTTTATAATTTATTTTAAGTGCATTCAAAGGAATTCTAATCTTTTATTGCTCATCATCTTTGTCAGTCGGTTGAGAATGCCCCACATTAAATCTCACTGTTTGCTGTCGACTTCCCCACTCTATCTCGTCACCCAATGCAAAGATTGACCATCATATTCTCTTATAATGATGAAGGGTTAATTTTGGACACTCGAGGCATATATAAAAACCAGTCAGCTAGGGTGGATGATAATCAATCTCGAGACACAATCCATTGTATATTGGATATGGATCACCATTATATCTCTCATTTCACTAGCAACTTAGCTATCATCATCATCATATATATGTTTGATTGTAATCGATGCATATAGTGTTATAAATAGCACTTAGTTATAGATACAGATAGCATATAATGTTATAAATAGCATTTAGTTATAAAATGTAGTTGTAAAGCTAGAAATAATCATATTTTAGGAAATGATATACTTTAGGATAATTTGAGAAATAGTTTAGTCTACAATTGTATCTAATGAATAATTTTATATATAGATTAGGTACTATTTGGGGATAAGTATTTATATATTTTGATATTATATTGAAAGATATATTTAAATGTATAGATGTGAACGTATGATCAAAGATTGAATATTGGTTGTTAATATATTATATTTTTTTATAGTTTATATGTGAATTCTTTATATGCATGAATGATTATAATTTATTATTGGTAGTGTGTGAAGTGAAGCACAACAAAGGTTAAAGGATTCAATGGGTTTTAGGTGAGATAGGGAAAGATGCAAATAAAAATTGAATATTAATTGATTAATATATTATATTTTTTTATAGTTTATATGTGAATTCTTGATATGCATGAATGATTATGATTTATTATTGGTAGTGTGTGAAGTGAAGCAAAACAAAGGTTAAAGGATTCAATGTGTTTTAGGTGAGATAAGGAGAGATGCAAATAAAGTAAAGATCTTAAGTGATTAACAATAGATCATTGCACACAAGTAGGAAATGGCTAACATTTTAGTTCCATTGTTGGACCTTCTCAATCTCCATGCAAGTCTCATTACGTAGGTTTTGAAAGAATACACTCAGAGCTATCCATCACTACTAGACATAGAAGGTGGATGAGCTCCTATAAAAAGAAATCCATATAGAAAAGAAAATTAGACAATGGTATGATAAAAAGCTTTAGGGCCTACTATACAAATAATTCTTGGTTGAATTCTAGAACAAATATTTGATTTGCTTGTGGTGGTTAAAGCAAAGGAACACCAAGCATAAAGCTCAAGTAAAGTAGATGCACTAAGAATATCTCACACTTGTAGCAATTAAATATATTTTGTACCTATGTGGTGGATGTTTGTATAAGAGGTCCTATAACTAGCTATGTGTTGTAGTTTGTTGTTTCCACATATAATTTAGTTGACTAAGCCCTATAATGTTTCCTCACATCAATCAATAGAAATATTTTAGATAAAATAGATTTGTGGTAAAGATATTTATCATTAAGAAGCACATTGAATCACTATGGAGGAGTCACTCCTTGCATGAAAGGATATTTGGTGGAGGAGTTGACTAAATCGTAGCTTAGCGATAATAAAGTGTAGTGATGGTTCAAGGAAGTAATTTGAGTTTAATTTTATCAAAGCAAAAAATAAGGTAGAATGAAATAAGGAATGCTACACTCAAGACATTGTAGAAGGAGTTATTCAAGAAGGCATAGTGCACACAAAGAAGTTGATATTGAGAAGGAAACATTGATAGAAGAGATCACCCACATGTGCTAGAAGTAAAATTCATGGATACATAAAGGTGTGTGTGAGTAGAGGATGTTATAGAATAAGTTTATTAAGGATTACCACCTATTTTCTAACAATTATACTCTACAAGTTTTTTACATTCAAAGGAGAATAAGCCATTCATTGCCCTAATACTACCATCTAGTATATTTTTGTTATCACTTACTAAATAGCCAAATTCATGAGGTTATTTCATTTATCTAGGGAATAGGTTAATGAAGCAAACAAATAGAATACAAGTAATAGTTGATTTAGTAGAGAAGCATTTATTTTACTCAATTTTTGGTAGAATTAATTTTGAATGGAAACAAAATTTACAATAATACTAGGTACCATGTAGTTTTCTTAGTTGAATCATCAAGTATTTAGGTACAAATAGACCATGGCCCATATAGTATTTCTGAAGATAATATTAACTAAAATGAATTCATTTAATGGGAGGAAAATTGTACCTTAAAATTTAAAGGCTTGTGAGATAAGAGAGAAAGCTAAGAATGTGACTAATGGTGCATTTACAACCACTTTAGATGGTGTGCACAAGTTTGGTACCATAATTATTATTGAGATGACACAAAGATCCAAGATTTTGAGAACCTAGAGGTTGAACACATTGGCATAGGTAAACTAAAAGAGGAAACAATAAGTAGGGGAGTATGTGCACATTTTCATTAGTATTTTAAAATATTAATAGAAAATATTACATAAAACATTGATATTATTGTTCTATGGGAATTATTTATTAGATGTTTGATTATAGATATATAACTTAAATGGGTTCACAAGACTTTTGTGACTTATGAAGAAGCACTTACGAGCTACTTGATGCATCAAATTTGTTGGAAAAAATTAATTTATAGAGTAATAGTGAGGTTAGAATAAAAAAGGTTGTGATGGACATGTATGCACATAAAATGATTGCTATATGTGCATGGTGGCAACTATAGTGCATGGTGTCAAAGTGTTATTCAAAGGGACATATGATCAATGAGTGTCCAATAGTGAGAGATTAGGTGATTAGTGCTACCCAATTCCCCCTATACATTTTAAATTATGTAATATTTTATGAGCATCATGATACTTCATCATGAACCTACCCTAAAATTTAATGAAAGGAATTATTATCAACTATTGGTGTGATTTCAACTAAATCCCAACTCATGACACCAATATGTATTGGGTGGTATAGAATTTATATGAGGAAATAGGAAAGAAATCCTTAAACATAAATGTGCAATACCTCATTGTATAACAATAATATTCACCTCAATCATAGTATGCACCTAAACCATAATATGTAAATGAATAAAAATATACTCTTAGATAACAATTATAAAGGGGATACTAGAAATGTTGTAAAGGAGAAAGAAATAAAAATCATTTTCAAGGGTTCTCCTCTTATAAGTGTGGAACAAATGGTCATGCCCTATGCAAGTATGGAAATTTTCTAATTTGTGGACTATATGATGCATTGTATTGCATAAAATATTTCCCTACCCAATTATATACATTTGATTCATGCAAAAAGGTTGCATGAATGATCCATATAGGAAATCAAAATGTAGGACATGAGGCAAATCTAGAAAATCCTATTTTCATTATCACATGAAATAGAAGTTTGTAAGCATAATGAAGCACAAAAATTTCTATCACAAGGGTCACATACAAAGAAAGGAACCTATTGTCATGGAGGATTGTGCCCTGAAAACTAAGTGTGAAACTCAGCAATCCTTCGTGACAACAGTTTTTGGCACACCTAGTGGGAGATTAAAACTTGTTTCAGTCAATAATTTCATGGATTTTCACTGTTGTTCTAGTATATATAGCACCATTTTGAGCCTTTTGAGGTCATAAGAATATACCTAGCAACTCTTATCTCTATTTTTGAAGCAAATCAAGTGTGAGCAGCATATGAGAAAGATACAAACAAGGAAAAGTGTTGATTCGTTCGAGTATTTGTAGTTATCATCACCAAAAATAAGAGGAAGAACAACAAAAAGGAGTCCTAGCCCAGCTAGATCCCATTCCACGCCTCCTAGTTACAGATCTGCAAGTACTATTCCAATAATTCAAGTTCAAAATTTACAAGTACCAATAATTCCAATGGCTCGACAACATGCATTTGTATTGTTTAATGGGGGTAGCCCATTGAATTTAGCACAACATGATGGCATTCCAATGGTAGCGTTGAAGAGATTTCCTACATTTACTAGAAAAGATCAAACCACACCCATAGAGCATATCAGGGATATTGCCTCATTGTGTGTTGTTCATCATATTACTACTAAAAATGTTGTGGTAAGGCTTTTGGCAGAGTCTTTAAAAGGAAAATCTCTTAAGTGGTTCAGGGGGTTAGCTACTAATTATATTTCAACATGGGATGAATTAGGAGATGAATTGAATAAACAATTTGAAGATAAATCTGATTATTTATCTCTAGTTGAGTGATTGACAACTATTAAGAGAGCCCCACAAGAACAAATGATAGATTTCAACTTCAGATTCCAAAAGTCACGAAAAATAATTCCTGCTATGGTAAGACCTTCAGCTAAGCATGATTTTTTATATTATCTTAAAGCTTTGAATAGTGACATTTTAATTATGATTCAGTCTATGGGTGGTGTTTCACTTCCTGGTGCATATAGTATAGCCATTAGACCAAAAAATAGCCTAATTCAAACTAGTAAAATAGCTCCTAGGCCCCCAATGCCTATATTTCTAGAGATTCATCCTCTAATTCCTTTACAAGTACCCCCCATAGCTGCATTACCTATTGTTCTAGCTTTAAATTACCAAGCATCTTCTCAAGAAAACGCTATCCTAGTGCAATCAGAATTACAAGAGCTTAAAGGCAACCAACAAGAGATTGCAAAATTATTGCAGACTATTAGTAATGATTTGGTAATCCTTAAGAGGTAGAAAGGTCAGAATCCTAGAATTTATCAATCCCCATATCAGGCAAATAGGCCATCAAACCAAGCTGATCCGCAACCCAAAGAAGAAATTATAACCCAAGGCTTTTTTAGCCATGTACAATCCTAATACTACTAGCTCATCAAGAGAGATAGCTCTAGTGCAAAATAACCTAGTTCAGGACCATGATTGGTTTTTTCCATGGAATCAACCTCATAGTCAATCATCTTGTCCTAACAGAGTGTTTTTCATGCACTTTGGAGTCAAATTGTATATAGAGGAAAAGACTTAGTCTTTTTTCCTTAGTTCTTGCTTTCTTGCCTTCTCTTACATTAAGAGAGGCTGAAAGTTTTGTAGCTCGAGCTTATTTTTACAATTATGATATAGTAGCAGGTTATTTTATCTTATTTTTGTTAGAGATTCCTTCCATCCTTCAATATAGTCAAGTGTTACCTTCTCAATTTTAGGTGTTTTGTCATATTTTTAAATGATTTGATGCAAAGTTAATGTGTTTTTGATAAAAACCTTTAAATTTCTATCTCGTTCATCATTACATATACATAGAAGAAATTAACCATCACAAGTTATCAATTGTGTCTTTGTTTTATCTTGCATTCTGATTTGTGAAAACATTGTTTTCCTTCAAAGGACATAGATCTTGCAAGCCTTTTTATGAATTACTTATGTGATTAAATTGCCTAAACTAAGTTGTGTGAATAGATTCATTGAAGGATTTTTGTGAGCCTTTTCTGCATGTTAGTTACATTATCAGTGCATCATCTCCTAGATTTAATTTTCCATTTCAAATCAGTTCATCTTTCTATCCTTTTTCCCAAATTCATTAGTTTATAGGAAATCAAAAGGGCAACTAGCCCATAATTTGTAGATTCACTCTCATTATGAGCAACCCACAGGCTTGAGAGTGTTTCCATGTTACACAGGATTGTTGAGCTTCCAGACTTACCATACTTGGGTGCAATCCTTCATGTTAATAGAACCTTAAATGACAAATCAATTCAATTCAAATCAAGAACTAGATTAAACCCATCAATTTAGCTAAATTACAACTTTTATCTCATGTTGTTATACACACAATCAAAGAATCCAAATAGGATATTATCTCGATGAATGAAGGATAAAAAAGAGATAAAATTAGTTAATATCATGGGTAAGTGCATGGAGTTTTGACACAAAAAAGGCTCTTAAGACATGCCACTTTTTTTCTGAAATCAGCTAAATCTAATTTGCACGAGAAAATGAAGATAGTTACACTCATAATTTCAAGATGCAACAAGAACAAGAGTTGAAGTGCTCTTAGTATAGTTTCTAAGATGCTAATTCTTTTTTAAATTAATGAAGATTAAGGGTCTCAAAAAGGGGGGCCCAAAACAAGTCTCATTTTTATCAAAAAAATAGCATAGCATCTGAGGGCCCCCCCTTCTTCATTAAATTTTTTTTAGAATTTCAAAAATATTAATGGTGAGAAATTAGTTAACATCATGTAGTTTTTCCTCCTTCTGGCTAATTTTTATAATGAATATATAATATCTTATGAATTTTTGAAATGGACACATCCTAAAAAGTTGAAATTTGAGCGTGCTCCCCCCTAAAATTTTTAAAAACTAATCAAAAAAAAAAAAATTCATCATGTGTAGAATGGAGCCTAGTTTAAAAAAATGTAATTTGTTTCACAATTCAATGGAGTAAAAATCTATCCTAAAACTAGCACATGTTGGTTTTTGACCAAAAATAGAGGCAATTACAAGTGAAGTTATGGATCAAGACCTTAACTTTTAATCAAAACAAAAAGAATTTATATATTTAGATAGCTAAGAGAGAGGCTAACGTCATCATGATTTTTTTATAAACTTGCATTGAAATATGTGCAAACGTTATGGTCGGCACAGACAAAAATATGAGGAAATTTGGTAAATCCTGAGTAAAACTCATTCAAAGAAGCTCATTTGGCAAGCACCAAATGTGATGTTCCATTTGGAAAGCACCAAATTTGGTGCTCACCAAATGAGTTGCTTTGACAAAATACTAAGTTTCCCCTCTTTGCTCAACCGCTTTGATAACGCTGAGAGTTTGTGATTTATGATCGTTGATGGATAGTCAAAGTTTTACCTTTCATATGCTCTATGCCTCCTTCCCTCTTAACCAATACCTACTCATTCTCTCTCAACCCTCTCTAGGTCTCTCCTACACTATCTACCTTGTCTTCTAATAGCAAGGGAGACTCTCCTTTTCAAATCTAATCACAAACAACATACAACTCTATGCAAGAAGGCAGAAAATTAACTTAAACACATAGAAATGGAAGAGAAATCTGCAACATATATTAATTTCAAATATGAAAATGAATTACATAATCATGGAGCTCATATGCTCGCATACAACATGGACTTCACACATACAAAAATATGCAACTCAACATTCCAACATCATTCTAGCAACATCTAGATATGGAACCACCAACTCTATAAAGCCCCCCCTTCACCAAATTGCAAGCATCAATATATAAAAATTGTGTGAGAAGAAACCACTATTGGTTTCTCAAAACAACCTCCACTAAACCACCAAGAAAACTCGTCACTTTCTACCTATACAACATGGGCTTCACACATACAAAAATCTGCAACTCAACATTCCAACTTCATTCTAGCAACATTTGGATATGCAACCACCAACTCTCCAAAGCCCCCCCTTCACCAAATTGCGAGCATCAATATATAAAAATTGTGTGAGAAGAAACCACTATTGGTTTCTCAAAACAACCTCCACTAAACCACCAGGAAAACTCGTCACTTTCTACCTATCAATGCTCTATAATTCATCATAATTTTCTAAAACTATTTCTGGGTTTGGTGCACCTTGTTTCCAGCTTTTTGGATCATCTTTAAATTCTTTATTTTTTTACCATATGATAAATTTATGGTTGTTTCACTGATACTGGGTCTCATAATTACAACCTAGACAATCTTTTCTCTTTTCCCAAAAATAATAATAAGTCAGCCAAACCTCCACAATACTCATTACTCCTTCCTGGCATGTATTTCCTCTTCTTGGAATGTGCATTCAATGTGAAATTCAATTTTTTATTCCCGCCTTACACCCACTCTCTCCATTCCATCAATACCCATCATTCTAGACCTCCAACAAGATGCAAATTAATATTTTTTTTTATTGGAGTTGCAATTTACAATAAATGTCCACACACATGCTTGGACATGGAAGTTTTCATTTTTAGAAAATTAATGTTTTTCAAATATTTTAAAACAATAAAAAAAATAGTGAATCAATTAATTAATTGATTTTCCCATAATTCATCACCAAATTCTACTATGCTGGAAGAGTTGAAAATTTCAACAATTTACACCTGCAGCCAAAAATCAAAATAAAACACAAGCATAAAAGTTTAAAATATTTTTGGTTTTGCAGGATTGCTTCATACCCGTGGATGTTCTTGCATCATCTTCCATCCTTAGGATTTAAGGTATAGGGTTGAAGGTTTATTGTATAGGATAACTCCCCCTCTCAGGTCTCTTCGTCCTCTATCCCTCCCACCCGCTCTCTCTTAAGTCTCTCCCTTACTCTATTCCTCCCACACCCTCTCTCTCAAGTTTCTCCCTCACTCTATCCCTTCCACCCTTTTTCTCTTGAATCTCTTGCACCCCCTCTCCCTCTCTCAAGTTTCTCCCTCCCACCCTAACTACTCTCCCTCTCTCTCAGGTCTCTCCCTCAAAATATCCCTCCAATCCCCTCTCCATCTCTCAAGTCTCTCCCCCAGTCTAACTAGATAAATCTCTCCCCCTCTCAAGTCTCTCTCTCTTAGGTCTCACTCCCTCCCATGCTACCTAGACTAATCTCTCACTCCAATCCCCTCTTTCACACTCCCTCTCTCTTAGGTCTCTCTCTCAAAATATTTGTCCCACCCCCTCTCCCTCTCTCAAGTCTCTCCCTCCCATCCTAACTAGATAACCCTCTTGAATCTTCAATCTGTAGTAGTCTCTCTCTCAAGCGTCACTCCCTCCCACCCTACCTAGATAAATATCTCTCACTCAAACACCCTCTCTCACACTCCCTCTCTCTAAGGTATCTCCATCAAAATATCCTTCACACACCCTCTCCCTCTCTTAGGTATCTCCCTTAAAATACCCCTCCCACCCCCTCAACCTCTCTCAGGTATCTCCCTCCCATCCTAACTAGATAACCCTACCTTTTGGTCAATGGTAGTCTCTCTCTCTCTCTTTGTTC
>VDFB02333298.1:0-13646 GCA_007258455.2 Sequoia sempervirens | reverse complement strand
AAGAAAAACAAATAAGAGATATATTTCTCAGTATTGCAGCAGATATAGTCACTGAATGGAAGGAGAAATAAACAGAAAGAATAATAAATAGAAAGAGGAGACCAGTAGAGATAATGGTAAGAAATCAGAATAAGGGAACAAGGAATGGAATGTAATCAGATTTAAAACACATATATATAAACACTAATAGTGAATAAGGACAGAAATAAGAGTATTACCTGAGCATAGCAGCAGTCACAAACAGATAAGTATATTATTGCAGGAATATATAATTATAAATATATTTATATATATATTCATTTATAATATAAATATATAAATTATATACGATTATGCAATAATGATGCTTGTAGCAATTATTAATCCTTATTAATCATTATTCAACTGAACTAATCTGTTTGTTTCTCTTTAAGCAATATCCTCTGAATATTGGGAACAAATCGGTGAAAAGAGGAAAAAGCTACAGAAGAGAAATCAAAAGGAAACCAGTCCGATCCATGCACAGCATATCGTTGTTATCATAAATACATATATAATCAGGGTTATATCAGATATTCTCTGCCATTCATTGCTTTACATATGTATATATCTTGCTTATGGATAATAAATAATATTTTAGTATATGTCTTGTGATAGAATATGTGATCTGCTTGAGTGTCTGAAACCCACCTTGTCGAAAGGGCCTGGAGTGGAGTGGTAAGAGCCAAAAGAGCCCACTTGCGACCTTAATTCCACAAGAAGGAAGGGCCTAGGGTGAAGGGGTAAGAGCCTAAAGAGCCTACTCACCTCCACCCAATCCCACAAGATGGCAAATGCCTTTAGGGGTTGAGACATTGATGGGAAAAGTAGGTACAAGCTACCAAGGGGAGGGCTGTGGTATACACCCTCTTAGGCTTGGTATGGAAATGGCTTCGGGCCGAACCCATCATGTCCCTTCGCCAAAAATCCTAATATGTTTGCATTGTTGATAATCTATGGATGTGATGTAATTGTCTAACTCTAATAAGTATATATACTGCATATATGGTTCATGTGGTGATTGCAGGATTCCAATCCAAGATTGCATCATTAAAGAAATATTTATTTGGTAGGATGAACCCCTAACCCTAATTTGTAGCAATTTGTGATTTGTGGGAAAAATTTAGGGAAAATCAATAGAGGGACATTACACCAACTCATTAAATCGCCTCCTTATATATATGACAACTTGTTGTTCACTAAGGCAATCGCCAACCTTGCCAACCTCACACCACAGGTCTAAAGGAGTTATGCCCACAAACAACAATTCCTAATGCTTGCCTAGCAATACACCAAATGTTCCAATGCTCACGCCCAACATATGTAATACACTAGCATGCAGATGTTGAAAAGCTCATGCTCAGAATTTGAAGTGATAATCTGCTGGTTTAGTGAGACGCTAGCATTAACAACACATGCCAAAGATAATTCTCTCACGAACTGCTTAGAAAATATCACGCCCAGCCAATGTATTGATATGTATGAATATTATTGGCTTAGTATACCCTTCCCATTTACACGCCACAAAGGGAAGTCATTAACTTTCCTGCTGTCTAGTTCTGATGCCAAAAAGAAATGCCACAATTTCTGAGTGAGTGAAACCAATGAACAAACAACAAACCCCTAGCGTGCATGTCTCCTGGCAAAAATACATACAAGTGAAGAAACTTTGAAATTCTCCACAAACCATTGTAGAAACCTTGTACTCTGAAATGATGATCAATATATTTGCAATTATTTGATAAATTATTCAAACCTTGAATATTGAACCCTTCCTACAAATGATTGAAGCACAAGCACAACCCCTGAAATGGAGTTGTCTACGAACAGCCTTGGAAGATCTTTCACTCTTGTAGCATGTTGTTCCTCATGAGGGTTTTCGTCCTCGATGAAGCTGAGATTTTCAGACTCTAGTTTACTTGCAAAATCCTTATCAAATTTCTTCTCCAAGATGATTTGCAAATGAGCTCCAAATGGCTTTTATATTTTCTCCAAACTCCCATGCCCAAATTGACATTTGAAATATATTTTTGTAATGTTGTAAAATTGCACCCCTTGCAATTTCACATACATTTTTGCATCCGCTTTAGCGTCCATTCCCTTAGCATTCGTGTAGGCTCATTTTAGCCCCTGCATCAGCCTTTTTCCCCTCTTAGGATGCTCGGCACCCCCTTTTCAGTATCTACCTTCGCACATCAACTTTGCGTCTAACCTTATGCTTTTCCTATTTGTGTCGTTTTGTAGCATGATTGCCTCTTGTCACTTACCTTTGTCGGTGGTAACGGCTCGGGATGCCTTGTAATAGCTTGAGAAGCTTCTTTTCCCTCCTATTCTCTTATTAAATGCTATCTTTTCAATCTATTTTGTGATATGGGATCTCCTCCTCAAGCAGGGATTGCTTTTATCACCTACATTTTGTGATATGGATTCTCCTCCTCGAGTGGGGTTTGCTTTTATCACTCATCACATAATTTATTTCTCTCTATTTATCTGGCTGTCCGTGGAGGTGGGAACACCAAAACGGGGGTTTGACTAAGGAAAACCCCTATACAGCCCCAACATTTTCTCCAACTCTTATGCATGCAAGTATTGAAGATATTCACATGTTGAAGGCTTCATTACATGCGTGGTTGTGAGCACTTTCTTTCTTCTCTTATTTTCTTACCTTTCATTTACTTTACTTTATCTCCATTCTATTGTATTTTGTTATTTTCCTGTACTCTGGAAGTTCTCAGTAATTAGACTACTAGTAGTCACTTGTTTTCTGTGACAAACTTGCTTTTTGGTCCGTATGAGACGTTAGTGCACCGCACTGTCGTCCGTATTCCGCACTGTCGTCCTTTGGCCGAGAGCTCGTCAGTTTGTCTAGAAAACCTTTGTGATTTGCTCTTTTTGGTTCTAGAACTCTCGAATTGTTTCTTGAGGTAGTTTAGGGCAGTTCACCCCTTGGGAATCTCTTGAGAATAAAGAGACTCATGAGTAGCGAATCGCCTTTCTCTACAATTTCATTTAATTTTGATTTCCACCTTATAACCCCTTTTTAAATTGGGCGCTATATATTATAAAGTATCTTTTTAAAAACACTTATATCCCCTTAATATAAAGTCCTAATATATTCATTAATAACACAAAGTTAAATAATTTAATTTAACTTTATTATTGGCATTATTAAAACTTAACACATTGGACCATTTAAACCAAGATAGAACCAGGATATAAATATGCCATTATTCCCAATATAGAAATATTGCCAACAAACCATACCAGTGACCCCTATGACTTACTATAAATAGTAAGTATGGTCCAAGTGTCTGAATAAGCTTCAAAAAGCACACTACGAGAAACTTGGTAAACATTGAGCTGGGAAAACACTAACTAAGCTCAAGGGTTGACTGAACAAGTCCACAAACGCCCTCAAAGGTCCCCCTAGCCACCCTGTTAGTCCACGTGGACGAAGTGATGGACTAACCTCTGCAACAGATCACTACCTAGGAAAAGAGGACATTATAGGCTTTTGTGTTAGTGAACCGAGTAAAGGGAAAGATGTTTGTAGTAAGGTTGCAACCACCTTCCATTTTGCTAACTAGTCACATTGTGTATATGTGATGTATGTATGAGCTAGTCACTATGTGTACATGTGATGATGTTTAATTTATTCTCATTGTGTGTATGTGAGGTATGCATGAGTTAATCATATTGTGTATATTCAATGTATCCATGAAGTAGTCACATTATGTATAGGTGATGTATGCATAAGTTAGTCACATTGTGTACATGTTTTCTATACATGAGTTAATAACTGTTTATGTATGTGATGTATGTATAAGTTGGTCACTGTTTGGTTATGTGATATTGGTACATTGATGGCATGAAATTAACATTTATTTGGAATGCATTGGCTATCATACTATTGTATGTGGATGTCATGTCCCCGAAACTATAATCCCAAATTATGATTACTAAAATATAAAGAAAAAAACCAAACATTGAAATGCAAGCAGCAATATATATATATATATATATATATGAAGATACTTGCAAATTCATTATAATTATAATCATCAAAATAATATTATAATTATAAAGATATATATATTTGAATAGAATGTAAATACAAATATAAATAACAGCATATAGGTATAAATATATTTAACATGTAAAATCAATATAAATAATAAGAAAAAAAATAAAAATATTAAAACATATATAAGAAAATATAAATAATAATATATAAGAAAGACAATATTAAATACATTAACAGCAGCAAACTAAAGTCAACGATTAATCACAAAAAGAAATCGCTGATGAAAAGGCAGCAAAGGGAAGTCACGTCCCTCCAAAGATAAAAGGCATGACCCTTCCCCTCCATGAATCACATCTCTTCTCCAACGTGAGAAGATATAAGACAAGTGGGGATAAGAAAGGGAGGGGCATCGAATAAAAAGAAGAATATATTTTGGTAAAAGGAATCATTTTAATAAAGATTCTTTGTAAATCTGATCACAAGGGATAAGCAGCAACGGTAGTAAGTTCATTATAATTAGTGTATGTTGTTGTATGTTTAGTATTTATATTTGTTATTTCTGTGGTACATAACTAGGGTCTGCAATTATATATGTATGTATATATATTTTAGAATCTAAATTAATTATCTTCATATTATGCTTATCACAGTTATTATCTGTAAGTATAGATGCATACATATTTTGTTATTTATATTTGTTACTCTCTTAATAAGCTTCATCATGATTATTTAATACAATTGTGTATATTGCTATTTTATATATATATATATAGAGAGAGAGAGATATGCATGTTCATGCAAAGGTGAGTATTGCCAATCAATTAGGGTTAATTATATAGTAGATCTTTATTTATATATATATTATATACGATTATGTAATAATGATGCTTGCAACAATTATTGTGTCTTAATGAGCTATCTTGACATTACCTTGAAGAATAGACTTTGGGCTCAAACTCCCTTTTGCTAACACTCAATAGGGAGAGGATGGTTGTGGAGGGAAAGGCTGGTAAGTTCGATCCCATGTGGATGTCCCAAGATGGTAATAAGCCTTGAGGGAATCCACTTGGAGATTGGTCACGCGCCCTTTGCACTGTAAGGCGTCCCTCCTCCAATGAGGCTAGGAAAGAGGAGCCAAGGCAAAGATCTATTCCAATCAAGAGTAAGAAGTCACATCTGATTATGCTAGTTTATGGTTTTAGATGATAATGCATTTAATTGTCTTATTCTTAAGATATGCAATCTGAAATAATGAAAAAGGAATTATGTGCTTAATTGATAATACATGTGGTAACTAGGTCTTCAAGGTAATTTACATTAATAAAATGGTGTGTTGGTAAAATAAATTATATGTCCTAACTTGTGCTTCTATATTTAGAGGATAAACCAAACAAGGGGACATTGCAGTGGATTGAATCAGAATCATAAGCTCAATTAATGATTGACGTTGAAGATCTCATCCTAATGGTGTGGATGACGTCTTTCTATCTTGGTATGTGAATTACAGCACCTTTGATTCCTAGAAAGGGATACGTAGGCAGACAGATCTTGAATGAACCCTCAAGGATTAGGTCTGGGTCTAGGGATTGTCTTGTTGTGTGAGCTTGCTTATCTTATTTAATACAAGATTATACATTGTGGTGTAGAGCTACTACCCTTGCTATGGTTGAGTAAAGTTATGAAGCTAGCTCTTCTAATTGAACAAAAGTTGCTTGGTTGATCAATGAGAATATTGAAGATATAATAAAATAAAATTTAAAAAAATGGTAGTAACCAGGGGTGATTATTACAGACCTATCTGCTAGCATACTTATAGAAATTTCTACTGTAGGAATTTATATGCATCATGATTACAATGCCAGGAAACCAGGCGATACCACAATAAAAGACAAGAAGCTCACCACCATGGACTGGCTTGAAGATATGCTGCACCAATCTACATCTGCTAATGACGCAATCCCGATTTTTTACGATGTTTAGAGGGTTGATTATCATGTTCCAGTTATATAGATAGTTTCTTGTTACCATTCTGTCACTTCTGTCTCTTGACCATTGCAAATGTAGCCAATAAAATAGGTTTTCAATAGCTGTTCTTCGCTTCCTGAATTTAAAGTTATATTTCTTGCTTTTCCTTCTCTCAAAGAATTTTCCGACTCTATCCTATTGAGTGTTTTTTAACTTCTTCAGTACTAGTACTGTTGTTTTTTTATCAGAAAAAAGTCAGTCACGATGCTCGTCTTATTGATCTTCAAAAGTGTACGTCTCTTTATGGTCATGATTTTGTACAACTGAATTGGGTTTGAACTTTTGAAGATAGTTTTTTTTGTTTTGTTTTTGTTTTTGTTTTTTTCCATGGCCTCATAAAAATGGATTTATGGAAGAGATTTCGTTGAAAGTTAAAAATCGGGATCCTCATTTATCAATCTACTTTTAGAAGGCTTGTGTTATTATAAGTTTTGGGTTTTTGTTGCTTAAGTTCTAACAATGGCGCGCTGCCTACATTCTTGCAGTTAAGCCACCCATTGAAGAACTCCATCAGTTTTTGGAATTCCAGCTTCCCAGACAATGGGCTCCTGCCTTCAGTGAACCTTCTCTTGGAACGGGACCAACAGTAGATAGAAATACATCGCTTCAATTCAGCTTAATGGGCCAGAAACTTTATGTCAATGCAAGTCTAGTAAGTGAAGTTTTTCTTTAAAAATTCTACAGCTGGTGATGTGTTTTATGTTTTATATAGCTGTAAGTCTAGGTAGGAAACCTACAGCTGGTGATGTGTTTTATGTTTGAAGCTTTCTGATTAGCCAAATGGGCAGGTAAGTGTAGGTAGGAAACCTGTGACTGGCGTTCGCTTGTACTTAGAAGGGAAGAAATGCAATAGACTGGCAATCCATCTTCAGCATATTTCTACTACACCAAATTTTTTGCAATTGTCTGATTATGATGATGCTGAACCCGAAGAATCTGATCATAAATACTATGAGCCAGTACAGTGGAAAAGTTTCTCTCATGTCTGTACTGCACCTATTGAGTGCAATGGATCATTGGTAGGTGATCCAGCATCAATTGTGACTGGGGCACAGCTTGAAGTTCGTCTTAAGAAAAGACAAAAGATCTTATTTTTGAAGCTTCAGTTTTCAAAGGTAGATGGAGCAAGCATTCGGAAATCTGAGTGGGATTATTCTCCTAATTTATCTCAAAAGTCAGGTATTATATCAATGATCAGCATGAGTTCCTTCTCAGAACAAAAGCCACCGAAGCCTCCACCAGTTATCCTTAATTCTGCCGTACATCCTGATCATCCTTCAGTGCCTGGGCAAGTCCCCAAGCTGTCCAAGCTTGTTGATACAACAGAATTGACCAAGGGTCCAGAAGACATGCCTGGTCATTGGGTAGTAACTGGAGCTAAATTGTGTGTCGAGGGAGGTAAAATATCTCTGGGAGTGAAGTTTTCACTTTTAGCATTGAATGATTTTTTGTAGGAAAACCGGCTACGTACACTGGCGGCAGTGGTTGTTATGTATAAATGTATCTACAATTTAACCATTTGAGTTATTTTAACTTTTATTATAAGACTGTACCTCCTTTTGTGTACACTTATTTTCACAGCTATATCTTGAAAATCATGGTCTTTGTAGCTTTCAGCGGCTTTCAAAAACAAATGGAAGTTAGGTCTAAAGGTAAGTTTATTAGTGTTTGTAATGCGTCGGTTTAATGATCTGATTCAGTGTCAAATATTTTATGATTTGATGGGGTGTTAAAATCACTTCAAATACTTAAATTTTGATGGGGTGTTAAAATTGTTGATGTGTTTATATTTGGTTGGGGCTGTTGGAAACAAGGTGTCTAGAATTGCTAGAAGTAGGGTCTTTGTTGGAGGAAAAGCCTTTGAAAGCTGCTTGGAATCTGATTGTAGGCGTTCAAAGTATAAGGTGATGTAATGTCCCCTACTTGGAGTATCCCTGAATTTGCCTTAAGGGACAATTACACAACATAAAGTGTTTTACAGATAATATTCCATAGTAAATTATATGATAGATATTGAATTTAAGAATAAATGAACTATTAACATTTATGAAATAATGATTAACAAATTAAACTTGAATCCAATCTATAGACTCTTTTCCAATAAGCAATCATGGCAGGGACTGGAGAGAAATGTATGATAGGACGCCAAAAAAATATTCATCAAATTAAGCCTAAGGGCGTGCTCATACCCCCTTGGCCCCGAGTGGCAGGGACATCCAACTAAGACAATTCCATCCAACTTAGGGTGGTGTACTTACATTGGGAGAACCTATACCGCCCTTCCCTAACATGTTTCCTTGCCAACCCTACACATGATTGCTCAAAGAGGAACAAATAGATTAAATCAATTGAATAATTATTAATAAGAATTAATAATTGTTGCAAGCATCATTATTACATGATTATGATTATGATTATATATATATATATATATATTACTTATCAAATATATTCTTGGTAATAATACTCAATACAATATATCTCTTATAATTTCCAATCCTTATTCCTTTGTTTCCAATCTGCTCAATCCATTCCCATGAATGCTTTCCCAAAAATGGCCCCACCTTCCTATATATCCTCATATTTCAATGATGGGGCACATCTCTTTAAATGAGATAACCTTTTAAATGGACGTGTCCTTTTGTTAAGGAAATATTGCTTCCTTAACAACTAATCGCTGCTTTTTGTTAATAAGAATTATTTCCACCTTTAATCGCTCCATCATTAATGTGAGATTGTTGACTTTGTCTTATGTTATATCGCTGCTCTTCATAATATAAACTACTCTCTTAAATGAATATTAACAATTTTCTTTAACATAGCATTCATTGCTCATAACAACATGGTAATTGTTGTCATATAAATCACCACCTTCTATTTATATATTATTGTTGTCTTCTATTTAACACAGCCATTGCACTTTTTTTATCACAGTCGTTGCCTTCTTCACTCTTCAAACAATATTATAGTCATCTCTTTATCATTAACACAACCTTGTTAGCGATCACTTCTTTAAATCTGTACTTCATTACTCCTCATAACTGTGCTTTCATGCACTTAATCGTTGCCTCTTGATGAATATAATCCTTGCCTTTATTAAATAACACTACTTCTCATAAATCGTTGCCCCTCATATTAAAATGTTGCACCCTATAATATCACCACTCCTTGAATATTCTGAATGTGGGCAAACTCACCAATCCAAGTATGGTCGGCTAGCATGTATGGTTGATCAAGAAGAATATAATAATTTTAAATCTAATTTATGTTGTAATTTGATTATGGCGGGGGAATGACAGGTGAATATATATTTCAAAGAGTTTTAAAATGTGCCAAGGTGCAAATCATTTAACCAAAGAAAGAGTTTCTGATTTATAATAGCCTGAAGAAGAGGAAACTTCAAAGCAAAGGTGCTCAGAGGAGATTGGATGGAGATGAAACTTTTTGATGCAAAAGGTCGATAAGATGGATATCATCTATCTTAAAAACAAAAGGAGTTTTGTATTTTATTTTGATTTCTCTTCAAATTTAAAATATTCATTTTTTTGGTTTTATTTTATTCCGATGATAGATCATGGAGTATGATCGAAAACGTTGATAAAACATGTTATTTAGTCAAAATCCAAAAGTTTTACTATATTGATATCATGAACTGTGGAAATTTCATGTTTTTAAGTTTGGAAAAAGGACATATTTTAGAATTAAAGTTGAAAAGTATTCAAGGAAAGCTTTGGTGAGGATGAGATATGTTGTTCAAAATGTTGATAGCCTTAACTATTGATCATTGTTGGACAAATAGATTATCATGCATAGGGAGATAGGGCTTGCAAAAGTTTGCATATATTAGTTATAATGTGAATATTTATAATTGCTTAAAGAAACACTAAACACTTGTGTAGCTCAATTGGTAATGAGAAGATTGTCAAAGCATACTTGTTTGGTTTAATAGTTTATAGTTTCCAAATTAACAAGTTTTTAATTTAAAGAAAATATGTTATAACAACATTTAAGAAAAGGGTATGGAGAGGAGAAGGACCGGGAAAAGGAGCGGGGGCAGAAATTTGAAATCAGGGGCTGATGCTAGAGAGGAAGGAGAAGATTCAAAAGAGGCGGATGGTTTTTTGCTGTAGGGTTGGGTGCTATTGTCGGCTTGCTCCAGGATGTGGAAGGTTTTTTGCTGCTGGGTTGGGTGCTTTTGCTAGCCTGTTGGGATGCGGCGAGGTGGTGTTGGTTGTTGTCTCTGGCTTGCTTGGAAGCATTGTTGCCGAGCTTCTTGCTGTTGTTGCCCTGTTGGGCTATTGTGGTGTTCCTGATTTCTTCTAGCATTGGTTTCTGGCCTATTGTGTTGTGGTTTTATGCTTCTGCTAGTTGTTTGGGCACCTTTGAAAGCTCCTTTTGCCTCATGGGTACTGGTGCTCTATTTTTGGGCCATTTTTAGCTGTTGGTTTTCCCCTAATGCTTGTTTAATGAGTTATTTTTTTTATCTTTTGAGGGTTTCATTTCAGAATGGGGGGTGGGTTGGTGCCTTCCTCCTCCAGTGTTGACTCCATGCAGCTCCCCTGGCCGTTTGAGGAGGTCATGGTGTTTTGGGGTCTTAAGAGGGTTGTGCTTAATGACTATTTTACTATTGAGATTGTGATGGAGTAGTGGTTTTCCCTCCATGTTGCTTTTGTGGGTGTTTGCTTGGTTGTGGAAGGTGTTCCTACTGGCCTCTGTTCTACTGTTGAGTTGGTGTTGTTGGTTGACCATGATTTCTTGAACCCCCTATGGTTTGTGATGTTTTTATTTTCTATGAGGGTTGTCTTTCTCTTGGAGGATGCTTTGTTTGGGTTGCTCCCAAATTTTGGTTTAATGGCTAGGCTTTGTTTATTTGAGCCCCTATTTTTCTTGGAGTGAAAGGGAGCCTATGTTGTCCCTGTTTCTAATTTTTTTGTGGTTTGGGATTGTTTAAAGTTGTATCTATTGTCTCAGATGAAGTTTTGGCCTAAGGGAATCTTTCTCCTTTCTCTTGTGTTGCCTTTGGTTGTTGAGTTTGCCCATTCTTCTAGAGCGTTGGCTTTCTATTGGGATCTTCAACAAGTGTCTTCTATGGAGGTGAAGATGACTTCTTTTGAGGTGAAGTTGGCTACCGTGTCTTTGATGGGAAGCCCTCTATTCAGGTACTCTCTTTTGAAGCTCTTATTGAGGTGGATGCTTGTCTTATTGAAGTGGCCCTGGAGGTTGTTAGAGTGTTGTGGCTTTGGTTGAAGGGGTTTTCTTATCTTCCTTGGTAGCTACTCCTATAGAGGTGGAGTGGGATTTTTGTTGAGCTCTATTCTCTCAAATAAATTTGGGGAAATTAAAATGGGTCGACCCCCTTATAGTGCCACCCCATTTGGGGAAATTAAAATTAAATAAATAAATTTCATTAAAAGGGGCCAACCCCTCAAAAGGTGTGCCCAGTTTTTCTTATGAAAAGGCACTTATAAATAAAAGTTACATCTCTTTGTAAGATGTGTCTTTCCCATGTGGTTGCCTTCTTTGGAGATGATATAAAAGAAGATTGTTTGGAAATTTTGAAAGCAAGTGAAAAAGAATATTATTCAAATTTTAAGAGTAGATTGTGAAGAGGAATAAAAGCAGAAATACTATGATATATTAGTTCACTAAAGAGAAAAATTAGATAAAAAATTGTCAAGAGTATTGAAGATCTATATTGAATTCAAATTGGAGATAATTATGACAAGATTGTGAACAATCATTAAGAGCATAAATACAATAAAAACTAGACCATTTGGAGCAAACCTAGATTATAGAAATAATGAAGAATATTTCAAACTTGTATTGAAGAAAGTAGGAGCAAATTTATGAAGGAAGATAATTAGATTTGTGAAAAAAATACATGCAGATTTGTGAAGGACATTGCATTAGATTTGTGATTAAGCTTGTAGAGAAAAGAATTGTATCACTTAAAATCATATTTGTGAAGAAAAGTGTATCTACATTTAGATCTTGTGAAGATAAATCATCCATTGAAAGATTCATAGGTTGGCGCCTATCAAAATAAGAGATTGATGTCTCTTGTTGATTTGGTGCTTAGTTGTGGGGAATAGTGTCTCCAATGCATTGGTGCCTACAAATCTTGTAAGTGGGGATTGGAGTCTCCAATGGGTTTGTTCCTACGAAGACTGTGAGAGAAGTTCTAGATATAAGAAATATTTTTTTGTGGTTTTCTTGTGCAAGGGTTTCCACGTAAATCGTGTTCATTCTATGTTCTTAATTGTTATATCTTACATGTGTGCTATTGCTATGGATGATTAATTTTTGAAGTATTATTGTTGTGGTTGATAAAGTTTTGAAAAAGTAAAATATTGTTGTTAGATTGATTCACCCCCATCTTAGTATAATTGAGTGCTCTTCAATTGGTCTAGAGCGGGTTCCTTCAGAGATAGTCTAACCACTAGAAGGAAGATATAAAGAGCACATATGGCTAGGCAAGAAGGATATGGATTCTCATCAAACATGACACAATTATTTAATGAAACAAATTATTCCTTTTGGAGCATAATGATGCAAACCTATTTGAATACTCTAGGGTTTGATATTTGGAAATAAGTGGAAAATTGCTATATATTCCCTATGACTCACCCAATGGATCAAGCAAGAAAGAGGGAGAGTGAAAACAATGCAAAATCCAAGAATACAATTTTGTGTGGATTATCCGAATCTGTGTTTATAAAAGCTATGCATTGCAAATTAGTTAAGAACATGTGGGATAAGTTGAAGAATATCTATGAAGGGGATGACAAATTAAATAAGGCAAAGCTTCAAAATCATAGAAGATAATTTGAAAGCCTTAAGATGAAAGAAGAAAATATAGCCTCCTATTTGCTTCGTGTTGATGAGATTGTGAACACAATAAGAGGTATTGGTGAAAAAGTTGAAGAAGTGATTGTGCAAAAGGTAAATTAAGGTATTCACCTTTAATATTTGATTTTAAGGTTTCAACGATTGAAGAAATGAGAGATCTAGAAAAACTAACAAAGGACAAGCTGCATATAATTCTTACTACCTATGAAATAAGGATTGTGTTGGAACACAACAATCTACTAGGAGGGGGGTGAATTGGTAGATCAATTAAAATTTACCCCTTAACAATTTATCCGGATAAATTAACCAAGTAGAGAAATAAGCAAACACACACAATTTTAGATAACACAAGATATATGTGGAAAACCCAAGATGGGAAAAACTATAGTGAGAATAGTTGCTAGGATCTACTATCCTAATCTAGCCTCACAATGAAAATCTTTGATTACAAATTTTAAGGGCACCAACCCTAAGGAGACACCAATCCCTTGGTTTTAGGAGCACCCACTCCAAGGAAGCACCAACTCCCTACATTGAGCACCTACCCAATTATTTGATGGCACCAACCAATCAGATTTACAATGAAACAATTATAATTTGTTCTATTGAACACAATTCAATGTTGCAACTTTATTTGCAACTGCTCAATTATTTGTTGCAATCTCTACAACTCAATTCTCTGCTCTACACCTCTTCTTTGTTCTTCTCTACACCTTGAATGAAAACCCTT
>VDFB02333297.1:0-11588 GCA_007258455.2 Sequoia sempervirens | reverse complement strand
TGTTAGGAAGGATGCATCCTGTTAAGACCAAAGATGGATACTAAACTAAAAGATCAATATGACATAGGAGACTCCAAAACTGATTGAATCTCATGATACAAGTGAATCTCATTTATGAAGAACCAGCTAGATAGGGGCATGCTTGATGACACGACACAATACACAAGACATAAGACACAAAATTGACACACCCTAAAGACCTAGGGGCTTGGGGGCCGATCAAAGATTATCCTTGCCTACGTGAAAGCGTAGAGCCCTCGTAGTTTGATAAAAAACCACAGACAAAAGCAGAAAGAGGAAAATGAAGATTGATGATAGATGACAAAGATAGGATGGACCAAAGCCCTAAGGGTGGATCAAAAGATCAACCTTGCCTACGTGAAAGCGCAGGGGAAACATAGTTCAACAAAAGACCGACGACCAACCATGGATAAAGGATGATGAGATGACCATGATAAGTGGATAAAAAGATGGAACCGATATGATGAGACAAGATAGACCTGGTGGTTAAGATGGGATGAGGGTGATTACATGACATTCAGGGATGGGATAGTTATCTCAATCATCAAAAGATGAATTAAGATGATGATATGATGGAGAGATGAGTGATAAGAAGTGATAAGAGATTGGAAAGATGTGTGAAAGAAGTGGGAGTGATGACGATGAGATAGATGGCATTGGATTGCATGGGGGGAATCCTATAGATAGATACCAATGACAAGGGATTATGAGATGGGATGATGATAAAGATGAAGGGATGGATAGATAAAGATAAGGAGATGGAAAGATGCTAGGATGGATGGATAAAGGGATACCGATTTGGATGGGGAAAAGGTTACTAGATGGATAGATGGAAAGGTAAGGATTTGGAAGATGGAAGGGATTGAAATGATGAATGGATAGAGGGATAAGGATGGGGAAATGGAGGGATTGTTTGGATGGATAGGAAGATAAGGATGGGGAGATGGAAGGGATTGCCATGATGGATGGATAGAGGGATAAAGATTTGGATGAGGAAAAGGTTACTGGATGGATAGATGGAAAGGTAAGGATTTGGAAGATGGGAGGGATTTATTTGATGGATGGATAGAGGGATAAGGATGGGGAGATAGAAGAGACACTATGATGGATGGATAAAGGGATAAGGATGAGGGATGGAAGGGATTGTTGTGAAGGATAGGAAGATAAGGATGGGGAGATGGAGGGGATTATTTGGATGCATAGGAAGATAAGGTTGGGGAGATGGAGGGGGACAATATGATGGATGAAGGATGTCTCCAAGGACTATGTCATAGACGTGGTAGATGCCCCCACTCTAGATATGTCATGTGTGATGAGGCAGGAGGGATGGGAGATAAGTGGATGGGAAGATAAAGGAGATAAATGGAGGAGGATATGATGGGTGGATGAGGGAGGGAGATGGGTGTAGATTGGATGCCTGGATAAGGAAGGGAGATTGATGAAGGACAAGTGGAAAGATGGATATGGAATATGATAGTAGTGGTGGAATGGAAGGGGTTCAGGAAGGATAAATGGACACAGTGATGGAGGGGATAAATGGATATGGAAGGATGGATGGATGTATAGAAGCTACCCCCAAGTGTGTGGAAAAGAGATAGATGAGAATTTACACATGATGCCTGCTTGCTGTGCTTTCATCACTGTGACTTATCCAAGGCACTTGTTTGCCAAGTTTTCACCCATTGGATGAATTATTTCTTTTACATTTTTTTTTTACTTTTACTTTTTTGACTATTTTTGTATTTTTTGGATTTTTGGATAGAATGTGGAGGGAGATGGATAAGGATAAGGGTGTGGATAAGTGGATTTAGAAGACATGTGATAAGGAGATGGATGAAAGACTCAAGCATCAAGTTCCTTATGAGGTATTAAGAGTCCATGTGTGAAGCGACTATTTGATGTTGGTACAACCAAGGTTATGAAGATGGATAGATTATGCAAGGGAATGGATTAAATGGATTGGATGAGGGAGATATGTGGGATAATGGATGGGATGTTGGAAAGTGTATGGATGGAATTATGGGGTAGGCGTGTGATGGGGTGATGAGTTTAGTACCAACATTGACACATATGGTGGTGGATGTGAAAGGATAGGAGGATTAACAGATGGAGAATGTGGGGATAATGGAGGAGATGGGATAGTGAATTTTGGGACATAAGGACCCAAAATAGATTTAGGAGATGGAGGGTGTGTATGATTAGCTTTTGGATTAGCAACTTTGGATGTTGTTACATATTTTTCATTTGAAGGCATTACATCTTTTTTCTTTGGGATCCACATGGTTCTGATCTTTGCTTTGGTGGGCCTTTGTGGCCTATGGGTTTGAATTGGATTTTGGATTGTATTTTTCTTTTTGTCAACATGTCTTTTTAAGGAGACATGAGGGGATTTAGATTCATGTGGATGTTTAGATTTATGCATTTTTACTTTAGCATCCAAAGTGCTTTTAATAGCAGTGGGATGGGTGCAAGGAGATGGATGATGTGAAGGAAACATGAATGGAGTGATGGAGGTACAATTTTGGGGATGATATGTGGATGGAGAATGTGTAGGTGTGTGCCTTTGTTGATCTTGATTAGGGAACATGAGAGTGGGATGTTTATGATAGGTGACATGAATAGGTGATGAAGGGATAAAAGGATGAATAGGACGAGATGGAGGAGGTGATTTTGGGATATAAGGGCCCAAGATGGACTTAGTAGTTGGAGGATGTGTGATGGTGGATGGAGGGACATAAGGATCCAAAATGGATGGAAGATGAAGGAGGAATGGATGGAAAGAATGGATGGATAATGGTGGGGATGGAAATGGAAAGGGAGTGGAAGATGGTGTGGAGGAGGCTCGTTGAGTACGTATAGAGGTTGTACCAACATTTTTGGATTGTGAGTCTTGAGAGATATATCCAAGACCTTGTGTATGTGGATTTTCTTTGACATGGATGAGCTCTAAAATACCTTTCTCATGAAGGCCTAAACCTTTTCCTTGATAGTTCATGCTTTGGAGCATTCGATCTATAGCAGGATGCTTGTTATTTTGGAAGAATGATGCGAGTCCATTATTAGTTGGAGGAGGATGGGTGGCGTATATGCTTGGTTCCTCTTCTGCAAGGAAACCACCATGGATGGCTGTAAGAGTACCAAGGGAGTATAAACACGGTGTTGGGATGGTAGGACAAGGCAACGATGGAGGATCATGAGATGGAGATGATGGGGTAGCAACATCATGATTGGGAGGAGTGAGTGGTAAGGGATTAGGAGAGGGATTAGGTGATATGCTAGGATCTGGATTTGTGACAATGAGTAATAAGGGCTCATGCAATGGAGTGATTGGATCTTGAGTGTCAAGGGGATCATGGGATGGAATGGATGGGGGACTATGATCTTGCGATGGACTAGATGGGATGGCAAGATCTCAATCGGGAGAAGAGGATATGTGGGTATGCTTTGGATCAAGCTCTTGGCATGACTCATCTTGTATGGGTGGCATGATGATGGAGTATGGGAGAGACTCTCTAAGTGGGGGAGATGGAAGGATGGAGGATTTATGAGGTTCATGGGAATGGATTTCGGTGCTACTAGGAGTGGGAGGAGTGGATTGGATTTGCATTTCTTCGATGGATTGTGTGGGTCTAGGAGTAGGAGGAGTGGATTGGATTTGGGTGTCTGTGATGGGTTGAGTGTATCTAGCAGTAGAAGATGGCGATTGGGTTTGGTTATCTTCAATGGGTTTGATGAATCTTGGGGTAGGAGATGGGGGTTCAATGGATTCAGTGGGTTTGATGATTTCAACTGTTTGGGTGGTGTTAGGGATGGTAACATCAATGATAGGTGTGGTATGGAGAAGGGTCTCATCACTAGTGACTGTGGATGATGGATTGGGATGGCATGGTTCCACAAATTCAAGGTGTAGATTTGGGGATGTCTTCTTTGTCATGAGTCCTTGGAGGACCTCTGGAGTGAGAATCGTGCATATTCTAGGCTTAGCTAGGGTGGTGGGAATAGATGAAGGATTATGGATTGGTGGACTAGGATTAGATTGAGGAACGAGATTGGATGGAGGACTAAGAGTAGATGAAGGATTAGGATTGGAGGGGGGATTGGGATTAGATGGAGGGTTAAGGTAAGAATATTGTGATAGCAGACTAGAATAGGAAGATGTGGATGGTGGGTTGATGTTGGAGGAAGTAAATGAGGAATTAAGATAGGAATATTGGGATGGTGGACAGATGGAATAGCCGGATGGAAGGAGGGACATGGATGGAAAGGGCAGGTGGCCGACGCTGAGGACGGGGCGGGTGGATAACAACAGAGGCATTGGGACACCGACAAGCAGGACGGGGAAGATCAAGTGGTGATCAGGATGAGGGCCGGACGGCGGATCAAGACAGGAAGATGGACGCTGGATCAGGACAGGCCGGATGGGGTGCAGGACAAGATGTAAAAGGTGGACGCAGTGGATCAGGGATGGGCAAACGAGTAAGGAGGGGATTAGGATAGGGGACATGGATGGGGGAGATGGATGGAAGGATTGGGATGGGTGGATGGATAAGAGAAGGGATGGAAGGATATGGATGGATGGAAGATAATGGATATGGACAGTGGTGGAAGATGGATGGAATGGATGGAGGTGTTTTGCATTAGAAACATAGAATCAAGGGGATCTGTGTCATATACCTCTTGATCAACAAGGCTTTCATTATCGTCGTCAATGTAATTAGGATTTCCCTTAACTACTATTTTTGGTTGCATTGGTGAAGGATAAGGATTCATGATATTGGATGGGATGGATACAGATTGAAGGTATGTGAATAGATGATTAGAAGGAAATAAAATATGATGAAAGGATAAATAGGATGTATTGGAAGAATATGGAAGAAGGGATCTTAAGATTTGTTTTGATATCAGAAGATCTTGGATGTAGATGGATTAAAGCTCAGTTTGGGATTTAGATTAAGCTCAGATTGGGATTAGATTAAAGCTCAAATTCAGGATTGGATTGAAGCTCAGATTAGGATGATTGGAGGATGTGATGGGATTGATTTTAAACCAAGTTCAGGGGTTTAACTAGATGATGTAAGGTGCTGACAATCAGATTTTTCCAGATTTGGCAGTTTTCAAAAATTGTCAAATTTTGCCATTTTAGGAAATTTCATAGGTATACCTTTGAGAGTCTAGTTTTTTCCCAAAAAATTCCTAAAAATAAGGTAGGATGAATTTCCAACTAACATCCTAAATATGAGACATGCATTTTGAGTTATTAACAAAAATGATTTTTCAAAAATTGGAAAAAAACACTAAATTGTGATTTTGAGGGTCAAGATGAAAGTATCAAGCCCTGAAAATGTGTCGAAGTGGGGGCCAACTGATTGAGGGTCTATTGGGAATCCACATGCCACCTCATAACACAACCATCCGTAAAATTTCAATTCAAACAGACACCCGAGTCAAAAGTTATGACCTCCGAAAGTTTTTGCATAAAAATCAAAACCCTTAAAACGAAGTCTAGGTGATTGGGATTGATGAACCGATGATGGATATGGACCATAATGATGTTCTAAGATGCACCCATGTGACTTGGTCGAGGAAACAATGACTTTCAAAAAATGTTGATGAAGAGGAATGACGATGACAAGAAGACAAATGAAGGTCTACTTTTGGGAAAATTTGCCTATCTGGGTGGCAAGGTTGCCCAACTAGGGTGCAAGGTCACCCAAATAGGATGCAAGATCGCCCAAATAGGATGCAAGGTCACCCAACTTGGGGGAAATTTCACCCAACTAGGATGCAGAGTCGCTCAACTAGGATGCAGGGTCGCCCAATTAGGATGCAAGGTCGCCCAACTAGGGTGCAAGGTTGCCCAACTAGGATGTAGGATTGCCCAACTAGGATGCGAGGTCACCCAACTTGGGGGAAAGGTCGCCCAACTAGGGTGCAAGGTTTCCCAACTTGGGGGAAAGGTCGCCCATCTTGGGGGCAAGGTCGCCCAACTAGGATGTAAGGTCACCCAACTTGGGGGCAAGGTTGCCCAACTAGGATGCAAAGTCGCCCAACTTGGGGGCAAGGTTGCCCAACTAAGGTGCAAGGTCACCCAACTTGGGGGAAAGGTCACCCAACTAAAGTGCAAGGTTTCCCAACTTGGGGGCAAGGTTTCCCCTATTGATGAAACAGACGACTGTGATGGGTTGTTTGACTGACAAGATGACTTAGACAGAAAGCATAATCACCCCTCTAGGTGGCAGGGTCGCCCAACTAAGTGGCAGAATCGCCCCTGTTGAGGGAAAGGTCACTTATTCAGTGAAGGATGGGCGATTTTGATAGGAATAGATTGTGAAATGACTTTGACAAAAAGCAAGGTTGCCCCTGTGGATAGTAGGGTCACCCTTGTTAGAGGCATAATCGCCCCTATTGAGGGAAATGTCACCCCTGTCAACAAACCTAGACCTAACTTGGATAAAAAAGGCTATGGAAAAGGACATAAAACATAACAAACAACAAGAAAAGGACAAAGGCTGACTTGACTAAAAAGACATGCACTAGTTTCACACAAAAAAGAAAGTTCAAGTAGCACAATCCTAAGATTAGTAAGAGGGTATGGCCAACATGGTCCTCTAACTAGGCTGAACAAGGAGATCTAGGGAGTCCTCAATATACGCATAGTACGTGAGGCACAACCGTGAACACTAGCCTGTCACAGGTGTGAGTTAGAAGCCCCAACGAGGTACTGGAAACTTGGACAAACTCTTCACGTCTTATCTAGGTATCACCCTAGCTTCGATGCTTCGCCAAACACGACGTGATTGGATTGGGGTACAACTTTGGCTCTCCCCCCTTTATATACCCCGCTGGTACACGTGGTTGGGATTGTCCCTTGGGGTGATGAAATCCCCAAGCAGGTCTGGCTAAAAAGAGGACACTAAATGTTTTTGGCTAGTCCCCGGGATGACACAAAGTGTAAGGGGAAAGCTTGAACGATCTAGTGCCTCTTAGGTAACACAAAAGACTAAGTGGGCTACAATTTCTCTTCACCCAGGATCGCCAAATGGTGTAAGGGGATTGGATACGTCAATAGCCCACTTTCAAGAACAACAAATAGGTATATTGACTCCCCCTAATTAGATCTATGTGCCTAACTAGTATGAAAACAACATACAAACAAGCTAACAAAGGGTCTTGGCTTGCTTTTCTTGCAACAAATATGTTAGAAATTTTAACCTTCATCCTTCGACAAGCATGAAACAACTCATAATTACCTCTGTCTGGGGCAGAATCACCCCTGTTGAGGGCAGAGTCGCCTGTCTTGAGGGCAGGGTCGCCTGTTCGGGAAACATGGAACAAATTTGCCCCTATTTCACAGATGGGTAATTCTGCAAGGGAAGAATCGCCTCTGTTGAGGGAAGGGTCAGCCCTGTTGAGGGCAAGGTCACCCCTGTGTAACCTGAATTTGCAAAAATTCAAACAACATAAAATGTGAAAGTACCAGACCCGTTTGTGGTTCCCACCGAGTGTGCTAGAAATGTGTGCAACATGATTTCTAAACCTAAAAAGTGCAAAACAACATAAATGAAAAGGGGAAACACACACAACACCACCTCAAGATTAGCCTAAGTTGAACTTAAACAAAGAAATATGAAACAACAAATATACCTTGTCTAAGTTGATCTTATTGGTTGGCCCTTTGATGAAGATTTGATGTGTGCTCCTTGATGACAAATATGATGAAATGATATGCAAAGTGATCTAGATTTGATGATGAATGCAATGAAATATTTGGGTATTTTGATAGATGAATGCAAAATGGAAGCTTGATGAATGCAACAATGGAGGTTGAATGCAAGTATGCAAGTGATTAAGCTTTGAGAGTGTTGAATTGTTTCAATGTGATATGAGTGAATGTTATGAATGAGAGAAAATCTTCCATTTTAAGGGAAGAATATCTAGAGAATTCAATGGCCAAGATTTTTCCAACATGGGCAAGATGAAGGGCTATGGTGAGTTGAGGACTCACAAGCCCTCACATCTTTCCATGTGGAAAAGGAGGTGTCAAAAGGACAAATGATGTGGAGAGAGAACATGTGAGGTGGAGGTACTTGCAAGTACCTTGAGATTAGGGGAAGATTTCCTCAAAAAGGAAGTTCTTGTCCCCATGTGGAAGGATGGTGACAAGTGAGAAATTTTAGAATTTCTCACTAATCATCATGGGGAAGAGAGAAGTGGTTGGAGAAATAAATGTGAATTTTAAATTCACATGATTGGAAGTACCTTGAGGATAAGACAAGGTCCTCATAAAGGAAGTCCTTGTCCCATGTGAGTGATGTGACTTATGATAAGATTTAGAATTTTCCAACAACCTTCATGGGGAAGAGGGGAGCATTGAATGAATAAATGTGAATTTTTAATTCACACGGGGAAGAGGTCAAGGCCAAATGAAGAAAGTACTTATGAAAGGTTGACTTGGAGGATATACCAAATATGGAAAGAGGATTAGATTAAGGTTGTGCAAATAGGTGATAAAGAAGGCTAATGAAGGATTAGAGACAAGTGACCAAATATAGAGGATGTGACATTAATCTTGATTAAGGGTGTGAACATCCTAATCATGGATTAGTTAAACTAATCCAAATTAGAAGAGTGTTATGGAGGATGTGACAAGGAGAGAGAAAAGAGGGAATTTAATATTGATTTAAATTCAAAAGGCTAAATGACTAAATTAAATAAATTGATATATTTATTTAATTTAGAGAGGAAAGGATGAAAGGTAAAGTATTCAATTAAATACTTTGGAAACCTTAGGAAAAGGGGAAACATTCATTAAATAAATCATTTAATTAATATTGATGGGGAATACGAGATAGACGAATAAAGGGGATAAATTTGACCATATGGAAGTGGTCAAATTTGGGTGTCTACACCTTGAATGACAAGTGCTCGAGACATTCTCCATAAGTAAGAAAGTGTACAATATTTGAATACCATTCATCAGTCATGCTAACAAACAAGACTGTGTGAATGTCTTCAATACTTACTTCCTCATCATTTGATAGTTCTTTTGGTTTATTATCAACAATAACCCAACACAAACCTTTCCCATGTACCAACTTAGAGAGTTTGATCTCCATGTCATCTTCTTATATTTTGGAAATCGAATTTCCTCTTTTGGTTCCAAACTCCTGTTGAGTCAAGATTGACTTGATCGTGGAATCAAAAACTAATGCAACAACATGTGAGTTTAGGATATAAAAGAAAAAATGCTTAACTAATTTAACCACAAAAAAATCATGCTTTTCCATTGGTGAATAAATAAGCTCATGAGTCTTCAATGGGAAACTCGTGGATGCTATAGGAGATTCAATCCCGTCATTGTTCTACTGCACCAATATTGTAGATAGTGTATGTTTAGAAGCATAACTATTGTAGACACCTAAAAATGACCTAGGCCTACAAGCTTCATTTTACCACTTTCGTCCTAGCATAATTATGACATTTAATTGTGTCCTTGGTCCACATTCGACTATTAATTAAATAATTTATAATTGTTTAATTAATTCATGTCTTTGTATTCTTCATGATTATTAAATAAATAAATTTTATTTATTTATTAAATACATCATTAATTGTTTAAGTCTTCCTTTAATTAAATAAATTTCTTAATTTATTTAATTACCCTTCATCATATATTTCTTCCTGATTATTAAATAAATAAATTTTATTTATTTATCTAATATGTCACTAACTGTCTTAATTAAATAGAGTGGATTCATTTTGTTAAATAAATCTATCCTTCTAAATTAAATAATTATCTTTTGTTGTTATTGTTCAGTATCCAAGAAATCTATCCTTCTTCTCATTTTAAATAAATGAAATTATTTAAAATGTCATCGTCTGTAAGCCGATCCCATTTTGGTAAATAATCTAAAAAGATTATTTGGTACATTTCCTAAAATCCATAAGTTTGAATTAACTCAATTCAAATGCAGAGCTAATCTTTAAATCAAATGGCTTAGGGTTATTGATTTTTTCAAATCTAAATCTTCAGTTCAATTCTTATCTTCTTGATTTTTGAATCTCACAAATCGAGGCAATCTTATCTTCTTGATTTTTTCAAAAATCTTTATTTTTCTAATTGATTCTCTCATTTATTCTCCATTGTCGATCCGATTATAGGATATTATCTTGGCTGAATTAGATTAATGAATTTTCCTAACCCTAATTTAGAGTTACTGTTGAATCTATATAGTAGTTGAGGGCATTTTTCTCAATCTCTCAATCTGACCGTCGGGTTCAAAATGGCATTTTCTATAAAATGTCATTTTCCTCTCATTTTTGCATTAGGCAATATTTTAGACATTAGACACACATAGATTCTACAGACATTGCAACATTTGTCATCTTATTTCATTTAGTCTTGGCATATTTAGGCATAGGCATTTCAATTGTATTGTCATAGTCATAGGCATTTAGGCATTTATCAAATCCTTCAAAGCTTGATGTAGGACTTAGAATTTTATTTCAGATTGCTCGCATGTCAAATCTGAGGGCAACATGTCAACCAGCAAGCTAGAAGGTGTTACAAAAGTGAAGCATGGAAGTCTCGACGGTTTTTCAGGTATAATCGTTCTTTGTTCTTCCTTTGTGTTTTGTAATTGCTTTGGGTTTTATTGTCATTTATGATTTATATGTTTTATTGATTGAATCTAATCCAAAATTACCCTTAGTTACATTGGTGAACTCGACATATTTGGACAAATAAAAACCCATTTTTGGAGTTGGTTTCTTTTTGTTGCAGGTTTTGTTTGCTTTTTGTTGCAGGTTTAGCATCATTGTGGATAAAGCCCTAGTTTCTAAAGACATGACCATAACTTTCAAACGGCTATGTATTTTCTCACAATTTTTTTTTTTAGCTTGGGGACAACATCACACACTTTTGTTCTAAAAATCAGATTTTTTGGATCTGTTTTTCACTTTTTATAATTTTTTTCTGTTTTTCATAAAAAATTAATTTCAAGAGTAAATAATTGAATTTTTCAGATATGTTTACATTTCTGGAAATCTCTTTAAATTTTAACATGGATCTATTCTTTATATTTTGGAGATTTGGATGCTACGATTATTAGTCCAAAAATAGATCTTTTTAAAATCTGGACTTCACAAGATTTTCTTATATCTCACTAACGGTTGTAGATCTAATCACAAGTTTTTTTTTACAGATTTGGGATGACATCAGACGACTCCAATAAAAAAGTCAGAATTTTTAGAGCTGTTTTGTATTTTTAATAATTTTTTTATTATTTTTCATAAAAAATTAATTTCAGGTGCAGAACAGCAAATTTTTCTAATTTATTTAATTTTTTGGAAACCTCTTGAGATTATAGATAGGCTTTATTCTCTATATTTTTCATTTTACTATCAAATTTTTTTAAAAAAATTAGATTTGTCTCGACTAGCTAACCCTCTAATAGTAGTGATCGATTATCTTGTTAGGGTTTGTTGTTGGTTTTGTGCATGCGCAGAAAATAGATCGATAGTCAAAGACAAACATTCAAACTACTAATGTATGGTCTTGCAGGTTC
>VDFB02333296.1:0-45477 GCA_007258455.2 Sequoia sempervirens | reverse complement strand
TATATTTTTGTAGATGATAATGTGCCAGCATGTTTGTCATATTTGAAAATGAAAACTACAAAAATGATGTCATATTTTTCTTAAATTATTTATATCATAATTGAACATGGCATGAGACAATTTTAAAGACTGTAATAAAAATTCTTGATAAAATATTCAAAAGTTGTATAATTCTCTCTTACGATAGGAACAAAAGAGCTTTTTTTGTCAATAAAAATGGCCTATGGAGGTCATGCCATAAGTATTAATATAATAATAACATACAAAATAGAGACACCCTTAGATGAATCTCCAAGAAAAAAAATAGCGGTTGGGGTAAATATGTTTCTTACACTCCAAAACATTGTAAGATCAAGAATAGCCAAACAATACATAAAAGACATTTATGAACTATACATTTCATATAGTAGATTAATAATAGAAATAAACCTGAAACCAACAAGCAACATCAACCCTAACTTTATCAATTGCTATAATTAAGACTATTGATGTCAATCACTTATTAAACAACATTGTTATTTATAATCTTAACCTATTTATACATTTTCTCTCAATAAAAAAAGAAACATCTTTTAACTTTACCTAAAACATGATTACAAACTTATTTTTCACAACAAATCAAAACTTAAATAAAATAAAAAAATCTTAACTAAACCTTTTTCCACACACAATCTAAACATTAAAATTCATTTCTATTACAAAATATTATAAATTAACACAAACTTTAATTAAATTTCAACATCTTTTACTCATAATATTTACACAAATAATAAATTACATTCCTTTTACTATTTTTATAATTAATTTATTTTTATTTTTATTTTAATATACATGAAGGACAATAAGACATATTCTAATTGATTTTTTACTATTATTTGTAATTGCATTTCCTAGATTAAAAAAAAAACAAAGAAAGGGAATTGACACATGAAAAGCCTACGTTGTACCATTAAAAGTACCTCGTTTTAGGCATGTATATATCCTTCGTATAAGTGTGCTTCATCTTCAAGGACATTATTTTTCTATAGCTATAGAATATGAATAAAGACAAAGTAATCAATTTTATTAGAGAAATTCTTTATGTCATGCACATTACTATCTTTATATCTTATCACAAAGGGCATTATTTTCCTAAGGTGAAATAGGAATAAAGGATTTTTTTTATTTTTTTTTAAGTTTTTTTATTTTGGGTGTTGAAAGGTGTTATTTATATTATACGAAGTGAAGTATTTCATATTATGATGGTGAATGAAAGATTGTCTAAATATAATATTTATTTTTATATATAAAGATATCAATTTTTTAAATATATATTAATATGAAAATATTTAAAATAATGTATGATTATATTATAATATTTACATTTTTCAAAGTCTTAAGAAATTTGGAAGGGTTAATTTAATGTTAAGTTTGAATATAAACTATATAAATTTAGGATCATTTTCATAATCAACAATCTAACATGGGGTGGGGAGATGGATGAATCCAAGGATCAAGATCAATCATTGTAGATGGGAATAGGTATGGTTCATATTATGTGCCAAATTTAAGAAAGAATTGTGTTACTTGTATATTTATCGTTACATAAGAAATAAGTAGGTTAAATTCAATCCAAAATGAATGCATAAGTGTAAATTACACAATTAGTATTTCTACATGTATTCACTTGATGGATATTATTAGATACTAGTACATTTTTTGTAGATTATAAAGTGTTAGCATATTTTTCACCTTTGAAAATGAAAAATACAAAAAACAATGTCATGTTTTGCTTAAGTTATTTATAACATGATTAAACAATGACACAAGAAAATATAAAAGACAATCACAAAAGATCTAAATAAAATATTTAGAAGTAATATAATTCTGTCATAGAATAAGACTTTTTTGGGAAGTCAATAAAAGTGACCTATGTGGGATAACACCATATGTATTATATAATTATAACATACTAACATAAAGATGCTCTTAGATGAATCTCAAAGAGAAACAAAAGAAGTTGGGGTAGATATGCCTCTTCAACCCCAAAACACTATAAGATTAAGAATAAACTAAACATTACATAGAATACATTTAATAACCACTTATTCCATATAGTACATTAAAAATAGAAGTAAACCCCCAACCAAAAAGAAACATTAATCCTAACATTATTAGTTGCTATCACTAGAGCTCTTGATATCAATTAGTAATTGAAAAATGTTATAATTGGTAGCTTTAAACTATTTATGCATAATGCAACCACATTCTTCAAAAGAGAGTAAATGACAAATATGACATCTTTAACTTACCAAGAATAGGACTACAAAGTTATCTTTCATAACCAACCAAAGCTTCCTTAAAAATAACAAAAAATAGTCTTAGCCAAAAAAAAAATCCACACAACCAAGACTTTAAAATTTTGATGAAAGGTACTCCCCTTACAAAACCACACACACAACCAAACAAGAGAAGTAAAATTAAAAAAAAAATCTAGAGAAACACTTGCTTTCTATTATCTTGATGAAGTGAAATTACAATACTTAGAAAATAACATACTGCAACCTCATAGGCCTTCTCATTACATAAATATGCAAGCCAAAAACCATAATCCGCTCAACTTGAATATTTGGTAAGAACTACAATTGGGAAACCCTAAAGTGTTTTCATAAAGATATCATAGAATTGAATTAGACTTTCAAAGGAAATATAATCCTTCAAAGGATGAGCAGGTGTCATTATAGATTTCCCTTGAAAAAATGTAGTAATAACTTCTCACATTTTTAACTTTTTATATTCAACTCTATTGTATAAATAATACAATTTGGATTCTTCTTTACAAGCAAAGATCCCCTTGGAGGCCACAAAGAACTATAAATATTTTATCTTTGTTCACCCTTTCAACCAATATATTTGTTCTCAAAGTGCTAGCTCTTTCTTCATTAAAATAAACATCTTTGCTTTTACAACATTGCCACTCCATATTATTTTGCTTTCCCTCTCTCAATGCACTTCAATTTTCTCAGGGCACTCCAGAGGTTGGAAAGCTTAAAATTTTCCTTTCATAGGTTTTATTTTTAATATAATGCTAGTTCTTTTTTATCATGAATGAAGTGAGTGAAAGTTACATGGAAAGATATCACAATAAATATTGTTAGAATGATATGTTTATAACATCACACCATTGGTCATTGCATATGAGATGGCATATATTGTGGGACCCATCTCTTCCTAAGAGATTAATCAAATAAAATTTAAAACAATATCATGGATACCATGTGGTGGCATCTCACAATGTTTTAAAATAATAACTCTAACATGTTATAATATTGCACCATTGGATAGTATGAGTGAGTCAACTAATTGACAAACTTAATAATGAAGATCAATTAAAGGTTTCCTAGTGACACTTGGAAACCTGTCACTTCTCCAAATAATTGTTATATTTGACACAACTGCTTGTTGCACCCTTGGTTAAAGGAAAGTGATCTCCAAAGAACAACAACATGCTTCTCAATACTATTAGCTAGAATGCACTAACTAATGGAAGTAGCTCTAATTATGAAACATACAATAATCTTATTTGCCATATAAAAGGATGAAAATACCATTTTTGAAGGGGGGAGGAAATATAATAGACAAGGCCTTTACGGGGACTTCTTAGAACTAATCAAACATTAACAATTTATGCTTTTAAGCCTCTTTGTAATTTGTTCTCAACTCAACAATGAAGAGAAAATTGACATTCTATGTCAAATTTGTCTATGTAATCTTTTTCCCAAATTATATTTTTTAATTTTGCTTTTGATTAGATGAAAAAAAAGTTTTGAAGGGACCTAAAACCCTTTACAACCAAAGACAGAGCTGCAAAAAAGGCATGTAGCCAACCAAGAAAAATGCCCCCAAACAAGACACATCAAGATTTACATTTAGAACTACTCTTGTGGGAGCGGAGAGTTGTGTCAAAAGAAGGCTTAGAGAATTTTTCTTTCTTGCCCTTTACAATTATCCAGCCTTTTTCCACTTTTGCTACCTTAGCATGCCACGCCTACATACTACTATCCTAAAGAAAATTTCCTGTAGCCTTTTATTTTTGTTGATATGTTTAACAATTGATCTTTTCTGGACCAATCACTATGCGGACGCTGAGGCCGTGTTAATCAACATTAAGTTTTCTTTGGACATGGGCTACTCCAAGCTTTGGGTGGAGGGAGATTCACTTAACATCATTAACTACCTACGTGGAATTTAGAAGCCTAGATGGACAATTGATCAATTGATCGAGGATGCTATAATGATGCTTAGATCTTGTGAGGAAGCTCGTGTCACTCATATCTATAGAGAGGGAAACTCATTAACAGATTTATTTTCTAATGAGGCTGTCAGAATTAATGATTTTAAGGCATGGGAGGAGTACTCCCTCCTTCCCGAGGATGATAAGGTTTCTTTGCTTGTTGGTTCTCAAACGACCATCTCTTTCTGAGGGTTTCTATTTATGGTGAATGTGATCATGGGGAGTGACCACAGCAAGATCGAGCCCCATTCTTGCGCAAGGTGGAGGAAGGACCGTAAAATTTAGAGGATTTTAGAGCATGGAAATTTCATGCCTTTCCTGGAAAGGATTCACGACCATGATCCTAAGGCGTCGACAGATTTTGTCAGCTATTGGCACAATCATAAGTTACAGGTAAGGGGAACGGACTTTGTGATTAATGAGGAGTTTATAGCTTCCATTACTAGTTTACCATTGGTGGGTTGCAAATTCTTCAAGGAGAGGAAGAGTAATGAGGATGCCATGGACCAATTATTTAAAAATGAAGAATGAAAGAAGCTAATTAAGATGCCTTCTTGGGGATACAAAAGAACATCTCTAAAGAAAATTGGGCAGATGTAGCTGAGGTCATCATATGGTATGTTACCCTAGATGGTTGGTTTATTGCAATTTTAGGCCACCATTTCACTTTGTTGAATCATTTCAAACATGGGTTATATATCTCATTCCCTTTCTTTCTTTTTCTTCATTGGAGGTGTTGGTGTATGCTCATTTGAAAAATAGGAGGGTGCATGTTCTTCATGAGGGCCTTATATTGCTCATAATGGAGCATGTGAGAGCCCTCATCCCTGCTAAGTTGATTAAAGGCAAGGAGAAGGCTATCAGTGATGAATCTCTCTCGACTAGTTCAAATACCAATGTATCTAGTGAGGAGGAATGAAATGAAGAGGACAAGGGTGGGTTTCCATCCCCTACGGTGGCCCCGTCTAAGAAGACAAAGAAGGGGAACCTCAAGGGGAAATGTGTTGCTAAGAAGATTGCTTTATAGAAGTCAAAGTCCCATTTTGTTGGCAATGACATGGATGTAGTTTCTGAGAGTTCCCGATCCAAGGGAAATATTGTGTTTAATGCGAAGGATTTTGTTGTGGAGGGTCGTAAGAAGGAGGGCATGCATGATAATGTTGGTGATAAGGATTCCAAGGAAATTCCATGAAGGACTTCCAAGTGTATTGCTAAGATGAAAAAATAGGTGTCGAATGTTGATTTGAAGGGTACCAAGGACTAGAGTAAGGAGAAGGGTGTTGAGGATACTGTTGTTGAAATTGACGACTCCCCTATTCGACAAATTCCCAATGTGGAGCATTCTGGTGGGAAGACTTTGCATGAGGAGGAGGGGGTTAATTTGAGTCCTGGTAAGCCAAAGCCACTAAAGGTAAATCCTCTTTATGAGGATTTCTCGTACCTAAACGATGACAATACTTCAATGTTCGAGCTTTTGGACATGGCTCGTGTGGGGGCTACCAGCACATTCAAGCTAGCGAAGTGGAAACTACAAGAACTTAATAGGGTGAATATCAAGATCAAGGGTCTGAAAGAGAATATGTAAAATATGTTGAAGGGTACTTCCTCGGATATTTTGATTGAAATACTTGTGGACTTAGAGTGTTCCTTTATAGATTTCAATTCCCTATGTGAGTAATACCTCTCTAAAATGGAGGCGAAGATTAATGATACCAATGTGAACATCAAGAAGCTACTACAAGTTAGCCATAGTTCAGTCAAGAACAGTGTTGAATCACTGTAGATCCTTTTATGCACATATAATTGAGATAAGTGAAGATCAACTTTACTTTGCAGAGCTGATGGAGAAGGACTGGGTGTCAAAGGGAAAGGGGAAGAAGGTTGGAAAGGATGAAGCTAAAGGACCTTATACAAGTCTAGGTAAGGGCAACCTAAGGAAAACCTTTGAGGAGGAGAAGAAAGAACTAATGGACATGGTCAAACTGCATCGTAATTGGGAACTTGAGGTGGCTAACAGCTTAAAGAACATGAAATAGTGTCCCTTTCTATGTTTTGTTCTGTTTCTATCTTTTGTTGTTGGTTCTTTTTTTTTGCTGTTGTTTTGCTGCTAGCTATTGTTGATGGTACAATATCTTTATTTATGAGCAACTTTTCATCTATTTAGTTGTAAAGGGTTTTGGATCCCTTCAAAACTTGTTTTTCCCTTATAATCAAAGCAATTGATCTTTTATTTAGTTTGTGTGCTTAAGTGCCCCTCATTATAATGATCGAATGTCATGATTATTGAATATTATGTGAATTTATAAATTGATGTGGAGGCTAATGAATGTTTAGATTATTAATTCTTCTTCCCCTTTTCTCACTTCAAAAATAGAAGATTACATGATATATCTTACAAAGAGCTAACTTCAAAAGTTTGAATGTTATCCCATAGATATGTCCCATGTTAATGATATTTTTCATGTTGCTATAAATTTTTCTTTAAGTAAAATTTGAATATCAATAGGTACCCTTACTCTTTTATAACTAATATGGTAGCTTAGACTAGAATGTATGTTGTAGAGGGTGATGCTAATTTGTGGCCTCCTCCATAGGGAAGATCATGTCTCTTCCTCATGTGGCTCTCTCCCTTTCTTTGATTGAGAGAAAAGTGTATTTTTTGATAAAGTATTGATTTGGCACTTTAACCATTGCTAGGTCAATTTTGTCTAACCTCTATCATTGTCTTTCAAAGTCGTAGATTCCTTTTATTGACAATATTACAAAGATATACCCCTATTCTTCAGGTTTGTTTATTGTAGTTTTTTTTATTGTTAATAAGGACATAATGTTTATTGTTCCATCTTAACTCTTCTAATGAAGCTACTGGGAATGTATTGGGGTGATTTTTTATGGTTGATCTTATTATCAATGCTCACACACCTAACTTATGCTCACATCTTGGTTGATATGGACATTTCGAAGGGTCTTTTCAATAAATATTATGCTTTTTGTGGAGGATTGATAGTGGGTTCAACTTTTAGATTATAAAGTGCTTCCCTTTTGCTATTGATGCTTCAAAACTAGTCACATGGTTTTGAATTGTCTCTATTTCAAACACATGATCACTCATGTGGCTTCTTGGTGGCAAGATGCTCTTCCCCATCTTTTTACCATTGACAATCCTCCTTTTGACCCTCAACCTAACAAGGTGCTACCTCATAATATATGTGATACTTTTATGCCAACGACACATGCTCTTGTAGAGCCACTTCGAAAATGCATCAATTCTTTTTATTGTTTTGCATCTTGTTGCTCCTTATTTGTAGTCCTCCAATGTTCCTTTTGTGCCATTGTAGATTGCTTCCCTTTCAAATAATTAAACTCATTTCTCTCCCATTCACCCAACGCCTTAGATACTATGGTGGTAATTATAAAATTTCTTCCTATAGTCAACCTTGTTGAGGAGCTGGTAATATTTCTTGGATTATTGTGCATTGGAGGGAGAGAGGTACTCCAAAATGTGTTTTTAATCAACACATTGTGTCTCCTTCTTACTCCTTGCTTCCAGTAGCTAAGGGAGCTAAATCTAGCTAAGAGACCATCTCATTTAAGCCCTATCCTTTAGTGATGTTAGTTTGTTGTATCATCATAGCTTTGTTTCATATAGTCTTATTGTTTTGTTAGTTTGGGTCTCTTGATCAGTTGACTCATAATTATATGCGAGCTTGAATGCTTTTAAAACCCATCATATCAATAATAAAAAAATATAAAGAAACATAAAATATAAATATAAATATATATAATATACACTTTTACATTTTACAATTTCATTATAATAATTAACATAGTTAAAACTAAATATACACAGAACTTTATAAATTTTACAGCCCAATTCAAACATTAAGTATAAAAAAATCTAAGAATATTGAGTAGGTGGTTCCATGATACAAATATAATAAATATAACATGAGTTTGTCGTTGGAATAATATTTAATTTGTAGTGGGAATAAATCAAAGTATATTGAATGGTACTTTGATCACCATTACTGACACGATGCTTTATATATATTTTACAATCACAATCAAGGGTAAAAAATGGAAGAAAAAAGATATCCAAGTTTTCTTCCAGTACGATCTTTTCAAAGAAATTCCTGTGGTCCACATAAGATTTAAGATGACATAACCGCATAGCTTTATTCTTCACCACTATATTTATAGACAATCTCTCCTCCATCCACCATTTTGGAGATCTCGACCCAAATCAGTAGATGACTTTGCAATTTCCTATTTCAAATGTCACTGGTGCCTGCTACTCGAATACAGGTAAATCTGGTGATTTGTTTAGAAAATCAAGAAACATGTTTGAAAAACCATGGATTATTAAAGATATTAGATTTCCACATTCTATGATGTTGTTGGATAACGGAATTTTTGGATTTAACTGTGTTGAGTTTTTTCATCAACATTGAATAGAATTTCTAGGATTGATTGTATCGATCAATATTGAATGGAATATCAAGATTTGATTGTATAAAAAAAAATTCAAGATTTGATTATATCAAATTTTTTTCAAGATTTAATTGTATCAATTTTTTTTCATCAATATTGAATCAAATGTCAAGATTTGATTGTATCGATTTTTTTCATTGCTGTTGATGAAAAATTTCGACACAATCAAATCCAGACACTCATTACCCAACCATGGACCATCTAAACCAAACATAATAGCAAATGTTTGTTGTGTGAGCACAGAAGGTCGAGATGAGAGTACCCATGTATTCTTATGGATGCCAAAGAAAAATCAGAAAGGCTCTCTCTCACTTCAGAGGTAACATAGATCTTCTAAATGGAAACTGTAGGTTTAAATCATTGCCCACATTAAATTTTGAATGTTTTTCATGGTTTCAGGATTGCTATCTGTGGAAATAGATTTTCATCAGCAGAAAGTCTCTGTAACAGGAATGCTGAACAGGGATCAAATCCTTTCTGCCATAAAGGCAAAGCGTAAGGGTGCTGAGTTTTGGTCATGTAAAGAAGATCTTGGCCATGACAACAATATTCCAGCAAAATCAAATGGCTCTCCTGCCAATGCCCCCAAGAAGAAGAAAAAGGTCACTTTTGCAGAAAATCTTATCTCTCAGAGAAGCCCAGAGATATAAGAAGCCTAGATGTTTTCTAATGTAAATAGTTATGAATTTGAAGTAGCTGCTAACTACTTAATAAACATTTAGCCATGTTCATAGAGTCTAGAACATTTTTAATGCAATTAGATATTTTTTTGGTGGGATGGATGAGTTTTAACTCCAGATAATCTTTAATATTGATTCCTTCACTGTCACATCTCTCACATCTCTCATGAGTAGCAGGAGAACTCATTCTTGCAATCTTCAATGGTGGGTGTCATGGAATGAAGGAATCCTCACTTGAGTAAAGTAATGGAATTGGAACTAGCAAACTGAAGTAGCATATTCTCTAAAATGGTCATTATAATGTTTTCATGATATTGACTTTAGATGTTCTTCCAACATTTTTATCTATTTCAAATGCTAAGTTATGTGGGCTATCACATTTATGTCTTTTACTGCAAAGCAAAACCCCTTTGTATTGTTTGGATGAGTTCATATGTATTGGAGGTGTGGAATGGCAGGATGAATCAGTAATGGCATCCAAGATTTTATTCCAGCAGTATGAAACAACCTGTGAGAGTACAGTTTGGTGTGTTGATTCACATGGAAATGTTTGCAGCAACAGTGTGATGATAAGGGAGGAAGTGAAGTCTGTAACTTTATTCTCTGGAATAAGCTTCAGTTTCAGGTGGGCCCATGGCTTTCTTTTGGAGGTGCTTTATGAAGTCATAACTTGCTGCTCAAGGAAAGATTAGAGATTCCTTTTCTGTCATGGAGGAGTTGGCCACTCAAAGGATCTAAAATTAATAATTGTATGTGGAAAAAGCAATAAAGCATTGAGATCACCTTCACAAATTCTAAAGAAAAAAAATCATAAGAAAAAAATGAATTTAAATTGAGAAATATTTTAGTGCTTAGATGTTGATGTAAGAGCTAGACCTCATAATGAAATATTTTAGTGGTTAGGCTTCACTTAGCAACATCATTTCTTATATGAGAAATATAAGAAAAAAATGAAGCCTAATTTGTGATATATTTTTCTTCTTATATAAGAGCTATAGGAAATATTTCTCTTCAAATATGAGAGCTAGACCTCATAATGAATGCTAATTAATTTGAGAATTAATCTATATAGAATATTTTGAGAAATATTTAGACAAAGATAAAAATACATTGAATTGTTATTTGGTGTATGTGTGTGCATGCATGCACATATAAACCCACACACCCTAAAAGGTTTCTATATCAATTAAAATGAGAGCTTACATAGAAACACAAAAATATAATTAGATAGAACTAATAGCATTAGCATGATGTCAACTAAGAACATAAGAGAAAGTGATGCTTGTTAGGAAAATGAAGGTGTCTCGACCTTTGATTTTTCCCATAGCATTGATTTTTCTAAATATTGAATGTTGCTAATTTTCTCACATTGTCTTTTGAGTTACAACTTGAAGTTTCTTTATCTGATGAGGAGTCAAGTTGGAAAGTTGATTTTACAGGTGCAGTTGTGCATGAAGGAATTTTCTATTTTCGTGTTGAGTTTTGATAGTTGATTTAGAAATGTCTAATTTGTGCATTGTAAGCTCTATAAATATGACATTTTTCTTTAGGAGTTATGAGAGGAGAGACTGAATTCATAGGAGTTATGCTATCGGATTTTCTCCATTTGGAATAAGATGTAATCTCCATGTAAAGGCTTAGAGCCTACAATTGTATTGTAACTATGTGTTTTGTTGCTAAATAATACAATGGATCTATGCTTTTGGAGGCTGGGGTTTTTTACCCGAAAAGTTTTTCCACACATAAATTTGTGTTCATGTTTAATGATTTCGTTTATTGAATCTGTTTAATGCATGTTGTTGAAATTGGTTATCTTGCATAATCTAAAATTGCATGAACTTTCCTCTAAGGATTAATGGTGGGAAATAAACTATGTCTGTGTCCACTTTATGGCATAGTAGTACATACTTTTTGAAGTTACAATCTAAAGAAACATAGCTTACCAAAGGCACCTACTAATTTCAAAAGTTCATTCTGGGATGAATAAATTTCCCTTCAATTGGTATTAGAGCTTTCTTATGGGATTTTCTTTTTGCTTGCATGTGTAGGTTTGTGAGTTGCATGTACTTGCATGTGTGTTGCATGTACTTGCATGGACTCACATGTGGCTTGCATGTGTTTTCATGTTGATGCATGTAAGAATTCATGGTGTTTAAGGTTCTGGGTATTCCTTCTGTGAAGATTTCTTAACCTGACAAGCTTGAGGAAATCTAAAGGAATCAGTTGAAGATTGATCCTTTGGTGAGTGGAAGTTTTTGCTTTTTTGTTTTAGTTTTAGAAGACAACACTTAGCTTGAAGGATGGTGAAGACAGAGAAAATGAAGTTGGTCATATTGAAATGATGTGATTTGAAGCTCCTAGTTGACAGCGGAATAATATTGATGCATGGGGTGGGCTTTTTTTCTTTGTGGTTGTGTTGCAACAAAGCTTTTATATTGGGTGTTTGTGTGAGAGGCTCCCTAGTGATATGGAGAAGATTGGGTTTTTTTTCAACTATGGAGTAATGTGCTTATGTTGGGTGTTTTTTCTTGGTATTGAAAGGCATTGTTTTTTTTACCCCAATTGCATGTAGGCTATGGAATTGATCATTGGATGATTTGGAAGCTTTTGCAATGGCCTATCTCCCTTGGATGCATGTGCATGTTGGTGGTTGTGGAGTTGGCCTAAAATAGGCCTAGTGTTCTTGAACTACTTTTTCCTTTTACAGATGCTTTGTACTTGCATGGCTCAAATTCATGTTCCTTGGATCTGAAGGTTTTGTAGATTTTCCTAAAAAAATCTATGGTTATGCTCATCTGTGATAATCCATTGTGATGCTTTTAGACTTTTGAGTCTTCCAGATGTGAAGTGGGCATGGATGCGCATGGGTGTTTTTCAAACATAGTGGTTTTGCAAGTTCTACACGGCAATAATTTTTTTTTGGTTTTGTGGAGTTGTGGTTCAGCTATTTTCTAGACCCTAACTTTTGGGGTGTTACTGGATGAGATAGTTGTGATTTTGCATGCATGCTTCATGCATGGTGTGAGGAGGTGAGATTCTTTCTCTCCATGGGAGTGTCGGTATGTGATTAGTCACTCAACATTCTTGTGGTGGTGCTTGGTCGATTCCTTGACTATGGTGCTTGTTGTGGACTTGATTGCTAAATCGGATCTGAGCTTGATTTGGTGCTTGAGTCATGTTGTCTACATGGTTATTATTTTTCAAATCTCAGATTTGTAGTTTCCAATGTGATAGTGGGTTTGCATGTTACATTGATTGGATCTACGAGTTTTGCAATGTCGTAGGCTATCTTTACCTACATGATTGCATAGATAACTTGGAAGTGGGTTGTTTATATCCACAAGGTTTGATTCAGTGTTTATGAAGTCTTGTTAGTTGGCCTTATCTATGGTCACTTGTGCATTGGTGTGGTTGCTTTGAGATGAGAGGATGGATGATATGCGAGTACCTGGATAGTCAGTGTTGGGGTCCTATAGCATGGTGTATTTCCTTGATTTGGAGATATTGGATGATTTTCAGATTTGGGAGATAGTGTGTCATGTGCTTGGCAAGCTCGGTACCACAGTTTAGTGGGAGTTTTAGCAATGACTGTGTATTCATCATTATGTGGTGAATGATCTTCTTTAGTGATGCAGATGTTTCAGAGGGACTCTTAGATCCTGTTGCTGCAAAAGGGTTTCTTCACATTTGCATGTGAACACTATTTGAGGATGTGTAGCATCTCAGAGCCATGGAGGACTCTTGTGGTCTTTGGGTTGAGGTGTTGGTGGTGCTTGATAGGTGATGTTGGTTTAGAGTTTTTTTGTTTTATGTCATGGTATACTCTTGATTGTGCATTAGAGTTTTGACATAATGCATTGCTCTTGAGACCAGGGTATGTTCACTTGGAGCATGGGATCTCCTAAGGGGGATAGTAAGATCATGATGTCATGATAAGTTCTTGATTTAGATGATTGGAGGTTTGATAGTGGTCTAGTGATTCTCTTTGTTTTGGTGCATTGGTCATATGCTTGAGAACTTCATGATAGTGCAGTGATGCATTTGGAGTTTAGCATGAGATGATTATTTGTTGGTACTCATGGATACATGGAGAATGAGGTGAGGTTGTATTTCTCTTGAGATGTGAGAAGTGTTGCTGAGATGGTTACTCTTGATGAGATTTCAAGAAAATTTGAGGAGCCTACACCTTGGTTGGACGTGAGTTCAACAGAGACTTATGAGGAGATTTCTCTTGGAGGAGTCATGATGGCTTGCATATTTTGGAGGAGCATTCTCATTCCCAACTCTTGGTCTACTCGGCGACTTATCGCTTGAGAGGTATTGCCCATTGTTTCTCTTAGGTGCTTTATGCTTTCTTTCATAGACATGGATCTTGAGCTACTATTAGATTGTTCTAGAGGATTCATTGAGAGAGATGGATAGCATGTTTATCTTTTTGGGTTTTCATTTTCATTTATGATGATCATAGGGGATGGTGGTGGGTTGATTTCTTGAGATGGGAAATGGAGAAGTTTGATCTTCTTTGAGAAGCTTACAACTATGTAGATACATGATGCATATGTTATGTTTGATCTCTTGAGGTTGAATAGGTTTGGATGTTGTTATGGCTTTTATATTGGGGTTGTGAAGGAGATATTACTTGACATAGTTGGAATTTAGAGGTATATGTAGAAGGGAATGCTACATGTTTATGATTTGTAGATTTTTCTCTTTAGTCTGATTCTTCTTCTTGTATGTTTGGATTCATATGAATTTAGATGTGAGATTTCTATGTGGAGCTATGATGATCACTAGTTTGTGGTCATGTGTTGTCACATGGGTCATAACATGGAGGTTCTTGCATCTCTTTCTTTTGTCGGATATGGAGAACATGGGAGAGCTATGGAAGATTTTTGAGAGAGATGTTTCTTGGAGCAGTTGTTTGTAGGATTTGCAAATCTTTGTGGTTGGTCCTTGGTACTACATGGCTACACTTTTTATGTGCTATGATTGGTAGACTCGTCATACCTTTGATATTTTTACATTTAGCATTACCCATGTAGTGGGAGTTCTTGGATGTGTTTGGTCTTCTTCAACTGGTTGACATATGGAGCTTGTATTTGCAAATGATGGGTTGGCTATGTAGGTGGCATGAGTTGGATGATGTGGATACCTTCAAGGTATGGGTGATTAGATGGATTAGCACTTGTTGTGGGTGCTATTTTCATTCGCGTGGGTTGGTGAATTGGATGGGAGCAATCAGTTTCTTGGTTGTTGTTCTAATTGATGTTCTATCTTGTTTTCTAGAGGATGACTTCATGGTTATGTTCGGGTTGGGAGCTTTGAATTTGATGTTGTTGATGCTTTTGTATAGCTTGTGAGCACAATGGAGTCCAGTGGCAGTATTTTGTAGCCTTTGCTATCATTTGGATTTGATACTTGTGTTCTTTAGACTTGTGCATGTACACCATAGCTCGTTCCTTTCCTTTGGAGGTTCGCAGGAACTGTTTCCTAAGATGGTAGACATCTTGGATGTTTTTGCAGGTGTCTTGGTTGGAGCACAAAAGCATTGTTTGAGATTCTTGTGATTGCATGTATGGTTGTGATGATGTGTTTTCATCGGTTGACTCTTAGCAGTTAAATCCTATTACTTTCATGGACTCTTCAAAGGTGTTCGAAAAGTGGGAGAATATTAGGAAAATGAAGGTGTCTCAACCTTTGATTTTTCTAAATATTGAATGTTGCTAATTTTGTCACATTGTCTTTTGAATTACAACTTGAAGTTTCTTTTTCTGATGAGAAGTCAAGTTGGAAAGTTTTTTTACAAGTGGAGCTATGCATGAAGGAATTTTCTATTTCCTGGTGAGTTTTTATAGTTGATTTAGAAATGTCTAATTTATGCATTGCAAGCTCTATAAATATGAGATTTTGCTTGAGGAGTTATGAGAGTTTATGCTGCCAAATTTTCTCCATATGGAACAAGATGTAAATCTTCGTGTAAAGGCTTAGAGCCTACAATTGTATTGTAACTATGTATTTTGTTGTTGAATGATACAATGGATCTATGCTTTTGGAGGGTGGGGTTTTTTACCCAAAAGAGTTTTCCCCAAGTAAATCTTGGTGTTCATGTCTTTTGTTCTTTCATGTTTAATGATTCTATTTATTGAATATGTTTAATGCATGTCATTGAAACTGGTTGATCTTGCATGAACTTTCCTCTAAGGAATAATGGTGGGAAATAAACTATGTATGATTCTTCTTTATAGCATAGTAGTACATGCTTTTTGAGGTTGTATGAAGAAACATAGCTTACCAAAGGCACCTACTAATTTCAAATGTTCATTCTGGGATGAATAAATTTCCCTTCAATGCTCATAGAATGCTCAATATACTTCACCACGTGGTCCATTATGAGAGAATTTGTGTTCTTTCATCCATTATGAGGCATGAAGGAATGCAATAACTTTTGAAGTGTACTCAAGAATGTTGTGGCTACACTTTTTAGTCTAGATTTTAATCATAAGATAACATGTGAAATGTATTTATGTTTGACTTGCATAATGATTAAAAGTATTAATCATTTTAATATTTTGATATGATCGTGCTTGACACTCAAATGCTTGCATATTCTTCATACAATAGTGTTAGTTCAAACCACATATAAAAGAGTTATTTGAGCTCAAATGATTGTTCATACCTCTAGTGGGTGCTACTACAAAGTTCACATCTAGCCTGACATGAAATCTTTCAGATTCATGGAGCTCTCCAACCATAAGAGATAATGGGGTCCAAAAATTTAAAATACCTTTCATAACTACAAATGATACATAAAACCAATGTTATAATCTTTAAAAACCTACCAAAAAAGGTTTCCCTACATGAATGGAAAACAAGTTCTTTTTTAATATGTCTTTAACTTTTTTTTGTACATTTCAAATTTATTTTGTATAAAATTTAGTCTAGAGCTCAATTCTATCAACTAATCATCTTGAATCTCATTTTGTGTAATGCAAGATATTTACATGCTTTAATATAGCTTAATCTTATTATCATTATATAGATGCAATTGTATTTTAAAAATTCCTAATTTAGTTTGTTTTAATTTCACCACCATTCCCATGGGTGGTATTTTACCCTATTGTTACTAGGAAATTAAGTTTGACTAAGGGATTTCCAAAATTTTCTAAACCTTCATGTACTATTACAAAAGTTATTCCATTTACATTGTCATTGTTACAAATCCACTATCTATAAAGTTTTTTTGTCTTCATAGATAAGGTCTTGCAATGATTTATTTCATGGGGTGGGAGCATAAATGTGTATCACACTTATGGATCATATTATCATATAACAATTTATGAAAATAGTATGTCCCAATCTTGCTACATATGATAAAATAAATTAACATCATTTTATATGTTGTTTTTGACATGTATATTTGTGTCAAAAAATGCATTGACATTTTCCCTCTAAACCATATGGGAGGATTTCATTAGACAAAAAATGTCAATTTAGTTCACATTGTTTATGATCAAACAAAATCATCATAACACAATTAGTTTTGCATGAAAGTATCTCTCATGACGAGCTTTTTGAAAAATATAGAATTTTAGCTCTTTTTTAATTCATGGTAAAGGAAAGGATAGATACAACATTGAAGTCCAACAATCAACCATGAAACCACTACAAGGATTGCCATGCTCACTAAGACTATCAATTAATATATTGTATGTTATTTTTTATTTTCTAATCAACATAGTTTTATTATAAAAAATTAAATATCTCTATTCAACATGTAGAAAAAAATAATAAACAATGAAAAAAAAGTAAGAAATATCTCCATAGTGATCTTTCTTTCAACAAAAAAGTAAAATAAAATTTAATTTGGATATAGACAAAGAAAAATATGCATTACAAGAAAATGTGTCTAAACTACAATCATTTTCATGTATAAATTAAAATGAATAGAAAATGCTGTAAAAAATAATAATTTAATAATTATATCTCAAGCATTTATTTTAATAATCTATGTTTAATAAATTATGATAATATTTTTATATATAACCCAAGTTATGCATTATAGGAAACCACTACAAGGATTGACATCATCAAGATTGTAAGCTAATATATTTTATTTTATATTTCTAATCAACATTGAAATATTATAAAAAAATTAAAAATTTCAATCAACATAAAAAAAAATAGAAAAAAAAAGGAAAACAAAAATAATAAGATATCTCTCATATTGGTGTCTTTCAATAAATAAATAAAACTTTAATTTGAATAAAACAAACAAGTTATCCACTTTAGAAAAATATGTGTATAAACTACAATTATTTTTATGTAAAAAAATAACAAATAAATAAAATATGATAAAAAAAATCACAAAATATTCTAAATATCTATGCTAATGATCTATGTTTAATAAAATATGAAATATTTTATATATAACTCAAATTATGCATTACTAAAAACTATTAATCAAATGTTATTTTACAAATAAATTTTATATATATTAAAATTTAAATCATAATTTAAGATTTTCTTAAAACGTTGATTATGTGATCCACATAAGCCAAAAATAAGACACTATTATGCTAATTTCATTTTAGAACTTACCTTTTACCTCTCCACTCTTCCAAGGACACGTGTGCTTAACTATTTTTCATAACTAATATTGTTATTAAATGCAAAGAATTTATTTTACATATTCCAAAGCCAAGGAAGATTACCATACATCTGACATGAATGGACTTTAAACATGGATTAATCACATTTAATTTTTATTTTTTTTAAATATCAAAACACAAAACACAAATACATTTTAAGTTAAATTGTAGATAGTTGAAATTATATACTCACACAAGTTGAATTAACTTTTTTGTAAAATAAACAAAACAAGATGTCATTCAAATAAAGGAAAAATAAAATAATATGAGATTTTCTTTAATCATGTATGTAAGAATAGTGCAAATTCAAATTTTTTGATTATATTAATAGTTTAATCGATAATTAATCAAATTTCACAAGAGCTAAGATTAACAATAAGATGAGAGACAAACACTTGGAAATACAAAATAGGAGATGGAAAGAAGTACTTCCAAACTATGGCTAAGAAATTAAAAATACTAAATAAATGACTCATATGCACTTGGAATTCTATTGAAAGTGGTAAAAAAGGCTTGGAATGTTGTAAGCAAATTGAGGTTTGAATTTGGATGTAATTGAAGTAGGGTAAAACACGCCCTTTTTCTATAAGTGATCTAAAGACCAAACATGATCATTTGTCATAAATGACCATCAATTCAACTAACATTTTATGGAAGGTGGCTTTTGGGGGTACAAGTTATACAATTAAAAGAAGCTACTTGTGACATGCAAATAAATAAAAATTAATACAAAACCTAATGTCTTGTGTCAAGAAGAAGAGAGAAAATATGTAAAAGTAACACTTACACTTGATGAAAATTGATTAAATGAATTATATCAAATGTAGAAGATTGGAGGAAGTTTATGTAAATTGTGAAATCTAGGACCTATCGTAGTTATTTCATGTAATAGAGTGTTAGCACTAACATAATTGACCTAATCAAATGTGTAAGAAAGAAGTAAATTTGTACTAGTAGGTTTGACTTGGAGGTGAATTTGACCTATGCTTAGAATGACCTAAAATTTGTAGGGTACATTTATCTTGACTTTCTAGGAACATTTATCTTTTGTATTGTGGTAGAATGACACATTTAAGTGCACCTCCTAGTTTATTTACATGTGAGATCACTAACTAGCATGCGCCTACATCAAGAAAATACAAATCCCCGACCACTAAGTTCCACTATGTCACCATTTAGCTAAAAAGTAACCTACTATCCCTCTCTATAAATTCATGTTTCCAAGATCCATCAACATAAGTTGATTATAGATAATCACTCCACCAAAGGAGCCCAAGTAAATCTCATCTTCACTATCTCAATGTTGTGGATTGATTTTTTTTATCTGTAAAATCTTGCTATACTTCTTAAGTGATCAAGTACATCAAAGAAGGATGAAATTTATTGGAGGAGCTTCCTACCATTAGTTAGGCCTTGTTTGATACTATGAATGGATACAAATCCTATCGGTCAACTTCAAAGTTATAATATATTGTTCATCAATATATCTAGTAGTCCCCTACTATATTTATTCCCCCCACATATCTTTGTATGAGAAACTCTTAACTCAACAAGACCTTGTGAAGCCATGTTCTCCATGTCCAATGATGAAGCCCTAGGATGTGATAGATTATGAAGCCCTAGTGAATTTTACAAAGCCCTTTGGAATATGATAAGTAATGATCCATATAGAGTTTATCTAGAAGCATATACTTCAAAAACCTTAGCAAATATTATCAACAAATGAAATATCAAGTTTATATGTGTAAGGCTAGATACCTAGATGATATTTGTAATTAGTAGCTCAATTTATTTCATAATATCATTATCAAGAATGTTTCTCTCAAGTTACACCATCTTCTCCCTTTGATTGTTTGTCCAAAGAAAATTCAGCTTTTCAAATATAGATGTATTAATTATTAATAATATCATTAGTATGTGGGAAGGAATATAGAGTGCAACAATTGTTCTCAATAATAAGCCATATTTGTCAATATTGACTTTTTCAAAGATTACGATTTCCTAGTGCCATTTCATACTTATGATGCTTTAGATTTTAGGTTTTAGATCTCTAAAATATTAAGATCTATTGACATTATTTTTGTGGATTCTTATGATTGCATCAAATTATTAATGACAAAAATTCTTCTTCTTTTTTTATATATGGAAAGGATTTCATCTTGATCCCACTTTATATGTGTTAGTTGTTGAAGGATTTTATTATCGGGTAAGTGCACCAAATTGTGACAAAAAATTGGCTCTTAAGATGCCACTTTTTTTTTCTAAAATCAGCAAAGTCTGAAGTTCATGAGAAAATGAAGATAGTTACACTCAAAATTTGAAGATGCAACAAGAACAAGAGTTGAAGTGCTCCGAGTCTATTTTCTAAGCTACTATTTATTTTGAAAATAATGAAGATTAAGGGTTTCAAAAAGGGGGGCCACCAAAAGTGGTCCTGTTTTTATCAAAAAAACAATATAGCATATGTTGTGGCCTCCCTTTTTAGTTAACATTTTTTTAGAATTTCAAAAATTTGAACAATGAGAAATTAGCTAACACCATGTAGTTTATTGTAGTTCTTTTGGCTAATTTTTTAATGAATATATAGTATTTTATGAATTTTTGAAGTGGACACATCTTGAAAAGTTGAAATTAATATATTGTAACCATCAAACAAAAGCATGTGTTTTCATTTAATGTCAAATGGTGTGGATTAGTGTTAGTGTCCATGTTTAAGATTGACATATATAGATGTCATTTGAACCTAGGATATAGGTAAATCTGGAACTTTCTTTTCTCTTGCAATTTCAAGAAAATATCCTTGGAGTGTGTTGCTTAGTATATTCTTATCCATTTTTCTATCCCCGGCTCCACCTATGTTGGTGGCAGTTGATTGTGAACTGTTTGGGGAAATATACCCTAGAAAGGGTTGCATACCCACTCTCTTAGTTTTATGACTCATAGTATTGAGACAAAATGCATTTGAGTAAAGAATTGAGTTTAGAGTACATTAGTGTTATTAGGGAATGAGTGTGACTGAGGTGGAGTCGTCATTTGAAACCTAGTGGATATACCTTGGTTGGTCAGTCAAATGAGTTGGAACAACTCAATTTGTCGAACTACAGTGTCTTTACACTGCGTGTATGTAGGCAAGTCCATCAAGTGATGAGCCCCTGAGGAATTAGGTCTGGCCCTTAGGACTATTCTTCTAAGTTTTTTTTTGGACTCATCATTCTCTCCTGATGTTATAAACTACTATTTGACTTGTATAGCTCATCTTGGTGATCATGTACTAATTACCCATTGATCTTACCTATGCACCAAGTCTTGTAGACCTTGCAGGTACAGGTATTGGGAGTGAAGAGATTATGATGTGATGGAATGCACGAGGTGTTTGAGTAGATAAGAGGTATATTATATTGATCCAAAATAAGTAGACATTATTGTTTTAGAAAAAGGGGACTCATTGCTATCCTTAAGTTCCTAACTAGTGAGATCATTGACTATAGCTTTTAGTAGTGTATTATGTTATTATTGTTTAAAGAAAAAAATTATTTGCAAATTAGTAAGGTTTGTTGAAGATTAGTTAGGTTGTTTGTGTCCATTTGGTGTGTGAAATGTGGGCATTATAGAAGAGTATATTGAAGCAACTAATGCCTATAAATAATCTATTTGTCTTAAGAGATTATGTTTAGATATTGGATTAAAATAGGGTGTAGTGATAGTTCATTGTGATAGTCAAAGTGTTGTTTCCTTAGCAATGAACCCAACATTTCATGCCAAGATCAAGTATATTAATGTATAGTGTCATTTTATGAGATATGGTCAAAGATGGTAGGGTGAAGCTTGTTAAGGTAAAAACATTGATGAATGTTGTAGATTCATTAACTAAAACTATGAGCACAAAGAAGTTTAGATGGTGTTCAAAGTCTATGGACCTCTTGTCCCCTAGTAATTGAGTTCATAATTGTATGGTTCACATAGCTCTTTTAAGGTATTTGACAAGTGGGGGAATGTTGGGAATTAAGGTGCCTCAACCTTGGTAATTCCTAATTTATTTATTTATTATTTAATATTGTCTCATAATTGTTTGACATAATATATTATGCATATTATTAAATGTGTGCTCCACCAAAAAGGGATGTGAGATTTTGAGTTGGCATTTTTGCTACATTTCAGTGTGTTAAAAAATGAGTTATTAGTTGTCAAAATATGCCCACTTAGTGGTATATTATGGAAGACCTACTTTTAAGAATGTTATGATAGATTTTATGATAAATGCAAGGTTAAAATAGAGTAGGTTACTTGGGATGTGATGACAAGTTGTAATATGTTTAAGAGAATCTATAAGAGCCTTACTTTAGATTGTTTATTTTAGCAAACATGTGTGCCCAAATTGGATGGTTAACTATGAAAGATTATGACAAGTTGTAAGAGACTATTTTAGTATGGTAATTGTAAGAGACTATGGATTTTTACCATGGTATTTGGAACCTCGTTTGGGCCCATGGTAATGCTTTATGGTGGTATTTTGAGCCTCCGTGAGTCTATATATTGAGGGTTTGAGATGGAAACATTATTATGTTTAATTTGTAGGTATTGAAGCTTTGTTGGAATGCTATCAATTTTTTTCCACATTGTATGTTGGTGAATACTCTTGTGAAGGCTTCTTTGTAAGTATATTGTAACCTTGTAGATTATTCATTAATATATTGAGCTACTTTGGAGTGTGAGGTTTCCTCTCGAAATGGTTTTCCCAACATAAATCACTGAGTTATAGTATATTGCTTATTTTAGTTATATGTGTGTTTCTACATTATTTTTGTAGCAAGTTAAAACTAGTTTTGAAAAATTTGTAAATTCTCCTCTCAAGGTTTAGTGTGGGAACTTGTCTCTGCAACATTAGCTTCCTTACACTATCCACAATTTTTACTTTGATAAATTTTAAAAATTTCACCTTCATTAAATGAAATGTATCACCAAGTCAATTCCTTGTATGTCATATTGATCTCTAAGTCGCATGTGAGGTCTTTCTATTGCATCAACTTAGTCAAATAGAAAACGTTAATGTTTGTGGCACTAAGTCATGTCTATGAATATGCTCAATTGTTTCAAAGTGTTAATTTGTTTATCAAGTCAAAAAAATTGTCAAATAAAAGTCATAAATTGTGATCATAGTCACAAGTGTTGAAATTTGAGTCATAAAATCCTATTGACTCCATAATATGTGCAATAACACCATTGTCAAAAATGTAATTTTTTAGTATATTTGGACAATTACACTATTTTGAGGTATATTTTGACATAATTATTATCTATCAAGTTCGTAGTTTTAAAAAACTATAGGATTGTTTAGAAAGCTTATAAATAGGTTTTAGGGGATGTTTGAGGAACTTAATTAATTTTTCTAGTATAAAATTTCACGAAATTGCAATTATAACCACAAGTGTGAATTTACATCCATTTTAAATTCAAAACATGGTCACAATTTTATTTTCAAGTAGAAATTTATTAGATTCTCCAAAATTTAAATTGTGCAATCAAATTAGAGTCACCATATTATGATATTGCTTGAGCTGGAGCAGTACTGGGATGGGTGACCTCCCGGGACGGACCAGTGCTTCACCTCTGTGAGCATCACCTAGATGCAAGGAGTGCTAAGTGGACCATTCGATATCATGAGAGATGGGTTCTTGTTGAACCACTACTCATGAAACATGGGTCAATGAGTTTGTCTCGAAACTACACGGTTGAATCCTGATAGCAATATCATAATTTGACACACTGTGGAAAAATACCTCCTACTTATCTAGAGTCACCATGTTTATTCACATCTACAATGAGATTTTAAAAGAGTTCAATGTCAAAAAATACAAGACAACCAAGATCAACTCATAACAAAATATTTATAAAATGTTCTATAATTTTGAAATCATAAAATTCATAACCTCAATAGAAATGATAAGATACCTCAAACATAGAATTCCTCGATTAAAAAAATACTAAATCTATATACTTTCTTCTATGTATACAATAAAAAGCCAACACTATAATGTCTATGACCCGTACTCATGTGATTAAACATATACCCATGTGGATTGGCCAACATATACCCATGTGGATTGACTAACATATACCATGTAGTGTAAGGGCAAGGGAAAATCATAAGGAAGCAACTATTGACAAGTTTTGAAGAATTTTGATGAAGTCTCATAAAGTCAAGGATGGGATATTTAATTTGCATGTGAACAATAAGATAGAAAAGACATATACGTAGCACCCATGTCATAGCTTGTAAGAAAAGACAAAAAGTAGGCAATGACATAGTATGATGGGATGACTTAATATTGAGAAATATAATTATTAAAAAGAAAGAGAGGTGCTTCATGGTACCTAGTCAAAGTATAAAGAAAACTCTTCAAGAAAACTAAGTACATACTCACCAAGAATCGACCGATTGAGTGGTTCCTAGCCCCTCATTAGGTACCCAAGTTTATCCTGCCACCTTCCCATCAGTCAAAGAAGTTGTTCCATTACACAGTTCTTGGCATCTCATTGGTGCCCAACAACATGAAGATCGCTGAATATGGAAAAAAGATAATTTCTTGAAAAGGCTTTGGAAACTTCTGTGTAAATCCAAACTTCACCATGCCTTTGGCCAAGCATCTAATTGGTATTTTACCATTTCCTAGGAACCTTCTCCTTGTTGAAACAAGTTCCATGACCAACTGATGAGCTAGTTTCCTAACACTCCTTTGAACACAGATCCAATTTTTAAAAAGACATTTCAATGAAATCTGAACTGCACCAAAAATTAGAGCTTTGAGATAGCATATGAATATGAAAAGAGATAGGTTCATATTAACCACTACTCATGAAACATGGGTCAATGAGTTTGATTCAAAAATCATATAATTGAATCCTGATAGAAATATCATAATTTGACATACTGTGGAAAATACCTCCCTGAAGATTTTTGTAACTAACCGAATAGAAATATGCCAAACATGGTTACTTAGGCACATAACTACTTGACAGAATGCCTCAGAGTATTGTCATCTCATGAAATGCAATGCATGCAGGAATGTTTTTTCTTAATGGAGATGAATCAAAACTAATTAGAGATGGTGCTAGTATTAGCTTTAGGAGATCTAGGAGATCTACACTTTCTGCATAGGGCACCTGATTTCCCATCCAAATTCAAATCCATGCTCGTTCCACGAAAAGTTCAACACATCATCAATCCTGAAAATCTCTACATTAGGGAAGTTCATGACTACAGGAAGAGTATTTTTCCTTACTTATATGTGACTCAAGGTTTGTATGATGAGGGCCCACATTATCTAGAAACTAAAACACTGATAATTGGACAATTCAAACTTGGGGATTTTCCATGGTCACCAGATGGTTCCTTGGGGAAATCTTAATGATTCCTTTACAATGCTCCAATACCATCTTGATGTGGACATTCTTGTCACAGGCCTTACTCGTCAATATAAAGCTTAGAAGCATGGGGAGGAGTTATGATAGATCATCAGGTGGAACATATCGGTGACCTTGTAAGTCCTTTGATGACTCTCAAACTGTTGGAGATGAACAGAGTCATAGTAAATCTTTACATGGCATTGGTTATGAATTATAATTAAACAACTAAACAGAAATTTGGAGAGAGAAATGGGCAATGAACAAACTGATGCAAAATTTGTGCTACTCATTTTTTTTTTTAAAGTTGTTTATCTACATGATTCGTGGAGGCAACAACAAAACTCTATAGTTGAAATATCAAAGCAATAATGTTGGAGATCCCAAAATTCCAATGAAGACCAGTTCTTAATGATTGCCTATGAATTATCAGCAGGAGGAAATACTATGAAACCTTTTCATTTACTTGTAATTGGAGGTTTCCTGACGCTTGGATCACTCCTTTTGCTTCCTGAAATTTCTTCCCAAGTGTGCAAAGCATTTCATGAAATACTTGAGTGCTTGACTTCTAAATTTAATTGTTCAAATCGCATTACACACCTTGGAAAAGTAATAGCTGTTCTTGGGGTTTTCGTATGTGTTATTAGCTTAGCTGCTAGCTCCATGGTGGAGGAAGAGTGATCCACATGGCAGTTCTTGTTATCAATTTTGTGCATAGAATTTGCCAAGTTTGGAATTACTTACCAGGAAAAACATTCAAAATCATTTGGCCCCTACATTCTTTTGGACTAGTAGAAAGTCATTAGCAGAAGGAAAAGGATTTAACAATAAACATGGATTCAAAGTTACCTGTATATCGATTCCAAAAATGCATTATCATCAAGCTACAAGCATCATTGATATTTTTAGTGTGACAGATATTTGTTGAAACACAATCAAGGATCAAATGGCATATACTATAGTATATATTATTTATCATCAAACCATAGAATTCCTAGTGCAAGAACATGACTATGATCGAAGAGAGGGAGACAAAATGCTCTAGAATTCAACCCCTGTAACCAATGCGCATGAATTGTTCAATGAAATGCTATTTAAGAATCACTTTAACTGTCAAATTTATGTAGAGATTTAATATTTAATTTCATAAATTCAATGTTATTAATGTTTGAAAATTGTTTGTTTTAACAAACTTTAATATTGTACGCTCATTCTAAGAGCTTGACAACATTACTCGAAATATTAAAAATGGCTCGCTCTCCCGTTTGCTCTCGTGCCCATGCGCCCCCTGCAACCACCCTCGGGTCTGTTGTGGTTTCTGCAATTGCCACCAATGGATCTGTCGTGGTGTCCTCTGCCCATAGCCCCCTACTCGGCAATTATACTCCTCTTTGTCGACCCTACCTAGTGGTGCAGGAGCACCTGGGAAAATACTAGGTTTATAGAAGTCTTGAATGAAGTTCAAATTTTTGTTATGTTGTTCATAAGGTCATGTGACCATTGTGTAGAGTGCTTAGGGATGTTTTTGATTTGTTGGAAAGAAGTTGACAAGAGTTACTTAGTTTTAAAACATCATTCTTGTCAAAAGGTTAGAAAACACAGTGGGTTTTATAATTTTTGTTTTAGGTCATCTAAAAGGCTCAACCCAAGTAGCTCAAATGTTTTGGGAGCCTATTTAAGGGATGACTCATCCTTGGAACAGGGTTGGAAGGTTTAATGTTTTGGTGTAAACTTGTGTAGTTGATGAAAACAGCGTTCTGTTCAGAAATTCCAGACTTTGGCATCTTGATCAAGTCTTAATGGATTAGATTTGTTTCTATTTTGTTGTAGGATGAAGTGAAGTTAGCACTCAATCATTTTGTATTTAGTTAATTATCTTCTTGTACAATTTTAGGTGTCTTTTGTAAATAGTTTGTTGTTGTCCAGTTGCTGGTCTGAACCGGACTGCTTTTAGCAAATGGGGTGCTATAGCACTTTTCCACCATACAAACCGTACGGCTCTTTGGAAACAGTGCCTAGACACCATGCTTGTATATATGGTAGCTGGTAGGTTTTGTTTGTGTACAGGGAATGCTAGCAAAGCTTTGCCCTAGGCGAGCCAGGCAGGGTCCGACTAGGGAAGGTAGTGAGAAAAAGACTCATATCTTGCAGGGGAATTGAGATCTTGGAGAAATTATTTTTGGAGAATTTTTTTGGAGGTCTTGGCAATGCATGATGATCAGGGGGAGGCTCCACCAATTCGTTTGGAGTGAGAACTTTTTAACAGTCTGAAAACAGCATTGAAAAGCTAGGAAACCCTAGGTTTTTAACCATTTTTGTGTTTGAGCAGTGTACGGGCAGTGCTGCTCCAAAACGCTGAAAATCCTTGAGGTGTAGGTATGAGAATCACAAACCCTAAACAAAGAACCTAGGTCCTTTGGTGGGTTTAGAAGGAAATTGCATTTTATCTCTGTTGGGAGGCCTAATTGGGGCTCTAGGCTTGTAGCCTTTTCAAACCCTAGGAGGGGATTTTGTGAAAGCGATGGTTAGTTGGAGTCTTGTGTTGGAACAGGAACCCTAGTTTGATCATCTTGAAGTTATTACAATGTCTACACACCCCTGCAAGAATCAAGTTAAGTGTTGAGAGAAATTGGCCTTTAGGAAGATTAAGGGTCAATGGAGAGTATGTGGCGAAGCACCAAGGTTGACTTGGGAGAAGGAAAGCATGGTGATAGTGGGGTTGGTCAATAGAAGCAGTGGCACCTAAACCTGAGGCAGGACCACTAGGACAAGGTGGGAGAGACACCTAGGAGTTCTTAGGAGCAAGGACTCAGAGCATGGGGCAGTGAGTGCCTCATCCAACCCCAGCCTATCACCTAGCCTATGTTTATGCTTAGCGTTGACTCAAACCACACTTCTGGTTTTGGGCATGTCAACTCCACCCCTCATTTGGTGTATGGTATTGTTGGCTTTGCCCCTCCTCTAGTGCCTGCTACTTTTGTGGGTGTTTGTAGCTTTGCTCAAGCATCTAGGTCTGGTCTTGCTTGCCTTTTGCATGTGAACCACTCTCTTCTATGTGCCAAACCATCCTCGGTGGTGGCTTATAGAGTGGATGTGGTTGAAAATGAGGATTTCTACCAATTTAGAGGTTTGGTGTGCAGATTTTCCAACCTCTGTCCTCCTTTTTCTGACTTGCACAATTGGGTGATGGACTCTTGGAAGCCCCTCATGAGTGTTAAGATTAAGCTTTTTCCTTATGCAAAACATTTTTTCATTACTTCCTTTCCCTCTCCTGAGGACTAAAACTTGGTGTTGGGAAAGTTGTGGGCTTGATGAGAGCACTTTCTCTAATTCAAATCCAGACAACCTCCTTTTAACCCCCTTGCCAAACCACTCTATTCATGTTTTGTGTGGGCTAGACTTTCAAATATTCCCCTCCAATATTGGGAGGATTCTTCTTATGAGGCCATTGGCAACTTTATTTGTCACTTTTTGAAGGTATATGTTTCCACTTCCCACATGGGGCACTCTACTTTTGCTCATTTTCTGGTGGATATTGACATCTCCAAGCCTAAAAATCAAAGGGATGTCGTCCTGATGGTTAGGGATAGGCCTTGGACTCAACCACTTGATTATGAGTGCCTGCCTCTCAAGATGTTGTTGCTTCACAACTAGTCACTTGGCTTTAGATTGCTCTTGCTTGTATCACAAAGTCCCTACTAATTGGTGGATGAATGCTAATGGTGTGTTATCCTCAAATTCAACTCGCTCAATTTGTGGGATAACCCCTACAAAACTTATCCATTTCGTAGCCCACATTCTCTAAACATTCATATCGAGGCATATTTTGATTGCTCCCATTCATAGTTTGATCCCTCGAAAAGTCAATTCAATTGGATCACCCTTTTGCCTTTTGAAAATTTGCAAAAATAAAAATTTCAAAAGTTGATGTTTATTTTTAACATGCAGTATCACTGAATTTCAGCGCGACTACATGCTTTTATCATCTACATTCTAGGATGTAGTCACAAAGAATTTCTCCATGACCATACTCCTTCAGCCACATGTTCAGGCATTAATGTGATTTGACTGTCAAATTATTAATTGTTTTGGCTTGTTTTCATCCTCATTTTATCTTTGTTCTTCTACCATTTTTCATGCTCCTACTACCTGCCTACCATTGTAGTGTTCATGCTTAGGTTTCACGCAGATTTGGTTGGGTTTGTTGCGTCATTTTAAGGTTTGTAGGTATATTAATATTTTTTAGGTTTTTGCATTATTTTCCCTTTGCTTTCTTTCGTTGTTCTAGTGTGTATCATTTAGGTTTTTTGGAGGTCTTTGTTTTGTTTAGGGTTTTTGTTCACCACTAGTTTTTATTTTTGTTTAAAGTTTTGTTTGTGTTTGTGTTTGCATCACCTCCATAGGTTTCCTTTTCTTTCATTAATTGCAACCATTGTGATTCGGGGGGTAAACCATAAACAAAACCCACACCTTTATATGCTATCGACTGTCGTTTCCATTTTAACCTCAACCATGCTCAACCCTGCTTCAGTGTTGTGCAGAAATTTTTCTCCACCTAACACTACAAACCCTACACCACCTTCATCTATTGATCGGGGAATTTATCCCAACCAACATTCACAAACCATCTTCACTGTCGTGTTGGGCAGAGAATTTTCTCCAAACGACACTTACCTAGATCACCCACTATTCATGTTGTGCGCAAAAAAAAAACTTGACTAACACTCAAGCCTTTCACATGCTCCTAACATGTCGTTCAGGGAATTTTCCTCCAGTAACATCATCTTTTACTTCACAAGGTGTAGTTCATGAAAATTTTCCCGAACGACACTCATCACTGCATTACCCTTATGTATTTTGGGGAAAATTCCCCGAAGTACATCATAATTAATATAGCTTATGTATTTTGGATAAAATTCTCCAAAGTATGTCATAATTAGTATACCTCATGTACTTCGAGGAATTTTCCCTGAGGTGCATATTCTTGCACCATCATACCCCATTTGTAGATTGGGAGAAATTCCTCGATTTGCACTTATGTTACATTTTGATCTACCCTAAATGCAGTTCAAGGAATATTCTTTGAACTACATCTTTTTTTTCCTACCCTTATGTAGAAGCGGAGAATTTTTCTGCCCTTCCATCTAATGATGAAATTCCCATGTAGCTCAGAGAATTTTCTCTGAACTACACACAACACATTAGAAATGTATAAGTGTAGTTTTTTTCGTGACTGCATGTAACTTGCAAATTTCTCTAACACTAGAGGTTTTTGAACTTCATATTTGCAATTTCTTCATCAATGTCTGATCCTTCTCCAAAGAAGAACATGAAATGCAAGTACTAAGGTGTGATTCCAATGATCTCAATGGAATCTAATGTTGATAACATCAGAGATACTAAGATCGATCATGCAGATATGTTTGAATTCTTGGAGAGGGTAAACAAGAAACCAATTGATTCAAGCATGAAGTGTGTTCTTGAGAGCAATATTCACTTGGTTTCCTCAAGGTGTTAGCCCACAATCTTGAATTTGTATTAGCAGTAGTTGCACATTTCAACAAGGAAACTAAGAGCATCATAGATGCAGATGGGAAAGTGATCATAAGGCTTGATGAAGAGTTCTTCGACAAAAGTTTTAGATGTTTGGAAGCATTGATAATTATGTTGACCTCACCATGGAGGCATCACAAGCCTTTTATGACAACAATTCTGATAAGTGTAAAAATAGCATCAACACACGATGGCTCAAGACTATCAGGCCTACCATTGCAAGATGGCCTAAGAACCTCTACTGCAGTTAGTTCATTGAGGAGGTGAATGATTTAATAACTCTTCTTAGTAGAGTTAAAGAGTTACCAACATCCAACACTTTCCAAGAATGGATGTACCACTATATCTATGTCATAAAGAAAGGTCAATAGAAAATCTCTTGGGGAAAGCAAATTAGTGATGCCATTTGTGAACAACTTTCAAAGGTATCTACTTCATTGAATTTTTACATGACTTCGTATCTAGTATATGGTGTTGCCTCTATGAGGCATTTTCAAGATTGTCTTCAGAAGGTGACAAGAGAAAGGTTCTTGTATATGAATATTATTCTCAATTGACTTTGAAAGAAAGCATCAAACATTTTAGGAGAGTTAATGATACCTTTTCTATTCATACATGTGTATGTTTGACAAGGAACTTGAGAAGAAAAGATTTTCAAATGAAGCATGGGAACTTGTCAAAAAAATTGGTTGTATGTTCCTATAGTTTCCTACCTTCAGATACATCAAGGTTGGGTGTTTTGACAGATATCCATACATGCTACACAGATATCCAAGTGATAAAATTGTACTCATGGTTCAATTATGCAGACAAATTATGGTAGTACATAACAAGTAGGATGAATCACATAAAGCCGGTTTCAAGTTTCCTTTGACCATTGGTAGGTATTATATCACTACTTCTCTCAGAGCCAAAGCCATGGAGACAAAGATGCAATGGGTAACAATGAAAAATACAAAAAGAGGAATGACTTCTACTATAGGGGAATGAAGGATAAATTTAGGAAAAACTACCCCCATATTCACAAAGTTGAGGATATATGGGTTGTGTAGAACTGATGAAGATGTGAGGAAGCTAGACTATAGTCGGCTTATCTTGGAACAAATCAAAAACCTTGATCTTGTAGACATTCTTGATGACATGAAAGAAGAAGATGATATTTTGGACCCTACATATGAAGAAAACAAGATTGTTGATATTCCTCTTTCACTAATCCAATGGTCTCAAAAAGAGATGATTTCTATAAGAGAGAGGTTCCAACATATTCTTGCAAACACTAATGTTTGGCTGAAGAGTAAGGAAAAAAAGGGACATCAAGTCATCTTGAGGAATAGGAAGAAGAGAATCCAACTAAAGAATCATGAGAATCTCCTACCACTTCTCAGTCGGAGTCTACACTAGAAGATTCTCCCACCTTTTCTTCTCCTATGACTACTATGGTATAAAGCCCTACTCATCCTTTTGTTACAGGTGAACAATCTTTGCCTAATGTTTCCACTATTCCTGTTACTCAAGTACTGTGTACAATCAATTCATTCATCACCTACTAGTGGGTTATTTTTTTAAAGTCCTCATGATAATATTGAAAAAAAAATTGGCCCGGTTTTTCTTCACTAGTGTTTGATGTATCCACACAATCATACTTTGATAAATTCATGATAGAGTATGTACCTAATGTGTCAAGTGTGGAGATCCCAACTACAATTTTCACCCAAAATCTACCAATTCTAACTACCACTATTGTAAGTTCAACACCATCAACAAAAACCATGGTGGCATGTATAGAAGTAGGTTCTTCCACTCTCACTCTCTGGTTGACATCACAAACACCCAAGAGGAAGAAGCGAGTCATCTCCCCAAACGACTTTGATTTTGGCCAACTTGTTCTAGTGAATACTAAGACTACACATAAGGCCAAAACTCTTTTGAGGGTGATGGTTGACAAGTCAGGTTATAAGTATGTCGAAGTGGCACAACCTCCCTCAAAAAGGACTACTGAAGAATTTGAAGGGTCAGATTATGTGATCACTAGAATTGAACTGGGAAAGAAAACACATGAGAGTGCAAAGGAGGACTTGTCAACAACAATGGCTTCTTTGATTGAAAAATATTACAAAGATAAAATTATCAAGGATCAACTAAAGATCAAGGTGGAACAACTCACTTTTGTTCTCCAAAAGATAAATCAATCTTCTGAGTCCATTGAACCTATTACAACAAGTGTGGATGATGTCACCATCCAAAAGGTTAAAATAGAGTAGGTTACTTTGGATGTGATGACAAGTTGTAAGATGTGTAAGAGAATTTGTAAGATCCTTACTTTAGTTGTTTATTTTAGCAAACATGTCTATAAAAGATTATGACAAGTTGTAAGAGACTATTTTAGTATGGTATTTGTAGGAGACTATGAATTTTTACCATGGTATTTGGAACCTTGTTTGGGCCCATGGTAATGCTTTATGGTGGTATTTTGAGCCTCCATGAATCTATATATTGAGGGTTTGAGATAGAAACATTATTATGTTTAATTTGTAGGTACTAAAGCTTTGTTGGAATACTATCAATTTTTTTCCACATTGTATGTTGGTGAATACTCTTGTGAAGGTTTTCTCTGCAAGTATGTTGTAACCTTATAGATTATTCATTAATATATTGAGCTACTTTGGAGTGTGAGGTTTCCTCTCGAAATGGTTTTCCCCACATAAATCATCGAGTTATGGTCGATTGTTTATTTTAGTTAAATGTGTGTTTCTACATTATTTTTGTAGCAAGTTAAAATCAGTTTTTAAAAAATTGTATATTTTCCTCTCAAGGTTTAGTGTAGGAACTTGTCTTTGCAATGTTAGCTTTCTTACACTATCCATGTTTTTTACATTGATAATTTTTAAAAATTTCACCTTCATTAAATGACATGTATCATCAAGCCAATTCCTTGTATGTCATGTTGATTCTCTAAGTTACATGCGAGGTCTTTCTATTACCTTAACTTGGTCAAATAGAAAACGTTAATGTGTGGCATTAAGTCTTGTCTATGAATATACTCAATTGTTTCAAAGTGTCAATTTGTTTATCAAGTCAAAAAAATTATCAAATAAAGTCATATATAGTGTTCATAGTTGAAAGAGTTGAAGTTTCAGTCATAAAATCCTATTGACTCCATAATATGTGCAAAATGATTAAATAACACCATTGTCAAAAATACAAATTTTTAGTATATTTGGACAATTACACTATTTTGAGGTATATTTCGACATAATTATTATCCAGCGAGTTCATAGTTTTAAAAAAACATAGGGTTGTTTAGAAAGCTTATAAATAGGTTTTATGGGATGTTTGAGGAACTAAAATAATTTGTTCTAGTATAAAATTTCACCAGATTGTAATCATAACCACAAGTGTGAATTTACATCCATTTTAAATTCAAAACATGGTCATAATTTTATTTTCAAATAGAACTTTATTAGATTCACCAAAATTAAATTGTGCAATCAAATTAAAATCACAATGTTCATTCACATCTACAATAATCCAAAGTTGAAAATAACAAGACAACCAAGATCGACTAAGAACAAAATATTTTAAAAATATTCTATACTTTTAAAATTATAAAATTCATAAAAATGATAAGATACCTCAAACATAGAATTCGTCAATTAAAAAAAATACTAAATCTATATACTTTCTTCTATGTATACAATAAAAAACCTAACACTATAATGTCTATATATACCCATGTGGATTGACCAACATATACCCATGTGGATTGACTAACATATACCATTGTACTGAAAGGGCAAGGGAAAATCATAAGAAAGCAACTATTGACAAGTTTGAAGAATTTTGATGAAGGAAGGATGGGATATTTAATTTGCATGTGAAAAATAAGATAGAAAAGACATATACGTAGCACCATGTCATAGCTTGTAAGAAAAGACAGAAAGAAGGCAATGACATGGTATGATGGAATGACTTAATATTGAGAAGGATGATTATTTAAAAGAGAGAAAGGTTCTTCATAGTAGCTAGTCAAAGTATAAAGAAAACTCCTCAAGAAAACTAAGTACATGCTCACCAAGAATCGACTGATTGAGTGGTTCCGACCACCTCATTAGGTACCCAAGTTCTTCCCGGCACCTTCCCATCAGTCAAAGAAGCTGTTCCATTACACAGTTCTTGGCATCTCATTGGTGCCCAACAACATGAAGATCGCTGAATATGGGAAAAAAAGTGATTTCTTGAAAATGCTTTAGTAACTTCTGTGTAAATCCAAACTCCACCATGCATTTGGCAAATCATCTAATTGGTATTTTTCCATTTCCTAGGAACCTTCTCCCTGTTGAGACATGTTCCATAACCAACTGATGAGCTAGTTTCCTAACACTCCTTTGAACACAGATCCAATTTTTAAAAAGACAATTCAATGAAATCTGAACTGCACCAAAAATTAGAGCTTTGTGATAGCATATGAATATGGAAAGAAGACTTTTGTCAAACATTTTAGCTGCAACTAAACTAGCAGAAATTTGCCAAACCTGGTTACTTAGGCACATGAACTACTTGACAGAATGCCTCAGAGTACTGTCATCTCATGGAATGCAATGCATGCAGTATACACTCAAAGGAATGTTTTCTTTTAATGAGATGAATCAAAACTAATTAGAGATGGTGCTAGTATTAGCTCCAGGAGATCTACACATTTTGCATAGGGCACCCGATTTCCCATCCGAACTCAAATCCATGCTCGTTCCAGGAAAAACTCAACACATCACCAATCCTGAAAATCTCTTCATTAGGGAAGTTCATGACTACAGGAAGAGTCTTTGTCCTGACTTATATGTGACTCAAGGTTTGTATGATGAGGACCCACATTATCTAGAAACTAAAACACTGATAATTGGACAATTCAAACTTGGGATTTTCCATGGTCACCAGTTGGTTCCTTGGGGAGATCTTGATTCCTCTACAATGCTCCAATGCCATCTTGATGTGGACATTCTTGTCACAGGCCATACTCATCAATATAAAGCTTAGAAGCATGAGGGAGGAGTTATGATAAATCATGATGTGGGACATATCGGTGGCCATGTAAGTCCTTTGACGACTCTCAAACTGTTTGAGATGGACAGAGTCATAGAAAAACTTTACATGGCATTGGTTATGAATTATAGTTAAACAGCTAACTGTAGCTTACTGATTGTAGTCAGTGACCATTGCATGAACGATGGGGGAAAACATTGAAGATCTTTTTTTGAAGAAATTGATTTTCTAGCTTTTTTTGTTTTCTATGGATGGTGCTTTAAACATAAATGTTTTGGCTACACCTTTTTATTCAGCTTTCTAGACTAGCAAAAACTTCAAGCAATGGAGGTGAATTCTTGACAGCTACATGGATCAAGGAGATGCGTAATAGAAATTTGGAGAGAATAATGGGTAGTGAACAAACTGATGCAAAATTTGTGCTACTTTTTCTTTTTCTAAGCTGTTTATCTACATGATTCCTGGAGGCAATGACAGAACTCTATAGGGAAATATCAAAGCAATAATGTTGGAGATCCCAAACTCCCAATAAAGACTTACATGCAGTTCTTAATGATTGCCTATGAATTATCAGCAGGAGGAATACTAAAAAACCTTTTCATTTACTTGTAATTGGAGATTTCCTGGTGCTTGGATCACTCCTTTTGCTTCCTGCACCTTGGAAAAGTAATAGCTATTCTTGGGGTTTTCATGTGTGTTATTAGCTTGGGTGCTAGCTCCATGGTGGAGTAAGAGTGATATTCATGTCATTTCCTGTTATCACTCTGTGAATAGAATTTGCCAAGTTTGGAATTATTTACCAGGAAAAACATTCAAAATCATTTGGCCCCTACATTCTTTTGGACTAGTACAAGTCATTAGCAGAAGGAAAATGATTTGTTCTTATAGAGATGATGATTTGGTAAACAATAAATATGGATTCAAAGGTACCTCTATATCGATTCCAAAAACACATTATCATCAAGCTATCAACATCATTGATTTATTTCAGTGTGATATATATTTGCTGAATGCCTTGACATATACTATAGTATATATTATTTATCATCATACCATAGAATTCCTAGTGCAAGAACATGAAAGAATTCCTAGTGCAAGAACATGACAGAATTCCTAGTGCAAGAACATGACTATGATTGAAGAGAGGGAAACACAATGCTCTAGAAATCAACCCCTCTAGCCAGTGCACATGAATTGTTCAATGAAATGCTGTAGGAATCATTTGACTGTGAAATTTATGCAGAGATTTAATATTTAGTTTCATAAATTCAATGCTTTTAATGTTTTAAAATTATTTATTTTTAACAAATTTAATATTATATGCTCATTCTAAGAGCTTGCCAACATTACTTGAAATATTTGTAAAGTCTTATAGAGAGGTGGTTAGAAAGTAGTTATGAGTTAGTTACAAAAGAGGGGACTAGATATACAAGTTGATTCTATGGGTAGACGGTTCCTTCAAGGAAGAGAGTTAAAACTTTTTGTCTCTCAACACAATCGTTGTATATAAATTGTAAGGAGACTTTGTGCTCCAAATTTAAAGAAACTTGAAGAAAACTTCTAAACTTGTATTGTTGTGTTCTTCGTTGGTTATATTTTATTTGTAGGTTTAACTCCTCGTCATTTTTTTTGCATTCTTCTTATATATTTGGTCACACTAGAAATAGAGTAGAGGCTTTGTGCTCTAATTTGAAGACTATTTTAGAATTTTGTCTTTAAGTTCTTCATATGTCTAATACATAATTAATTCATCATATTTTCCTTGCATTGAAGGGAAAAACCATCAAGCATCTTTTCTTTTGTAGATGTTGGATGCATGAACTAGAGAACTTTGTCTCTTCGGTAGTTGTTGCACATTATTTCTTCATTTTCACCTCATTATTTCAACTTTTTTTTAAGGAAAGTTACATAGTGTCTCATATGAGCCTATCTAGGGTTTATCGATACTCTTCTTTCTCCCATTTTGTGTTCCTTTTGTACTTTTGGATCAAAAGTAGGAAAAAAACCTCAAAAAGACTTATCATATGAGGGAGATGCTCCTCTCAAATATAGAGGAAAATTGTCAATTCAATGATAATTTTTTCAATTGTTATGATTTTTGTTACTATCCATTGGGAAAGTCACACCAATTTTAACAAAATATCATAATGATAATCATTTTCACTCAGAATACCTATAAGGAAACATTGTTTTTTATTAGGTAAGTAGCATTTACAAGGTGTTGTACCCTTCACAAAGAGTCACAAGGGCCAATAGAGTTCAAGACCAAAAAAACATAAAAAAAGCCAAAAAACTAACACAACAAAGACTTACATGCAGTTCTTAATGATTGCCTATGAATTATCAGCAGGAGGAATACTAAGAAACCTTTTCATTTACTTGTAATTGGAGATTTCCTGGTGCTTGGATCACTCCTTTTGCTTCCTGCACCTTGGAAAAGTAATAGCTATTCTTGGGGTTTTCATGTGTGTTATTAGCTTGGGTGCTAGCTCCATGGTGGAGTAAGAGTGATAGTCATGTCATTTCCTGTTATCACTCTGTGCATAGAATTTGCCAAGTTTGGAATTATTTACTAGGAAAAACATTCAAAATCATTTGGCCCCTACATTTTTTTGGACTAGTACAAGTCATTAGCAGAAGGAAAATGATTTGTTCTTATAGAGATGATGATTTGGTAAACAATAAATATGGATTCAAAGGTACCTCTATATCGATTCCAAAAGCACATTATCATCAAGCTATCAACATCATTGATTTATTTCAGTGTGATATATATTTGTTGAATTCCTTGACATATACTATAGTATATATTATTTATCATCAAACCATAGAATTCCTAGCGCAAGAACATGACAGAATTCCTAGTGCAAGAACATGACTATGATTGAAGAGAGGGAGACACAATGCTCTAGAAATCAACCCCTCTAGCCAGTGCACATGAATTGTTCAATGAAATGTTGTAGGAATCATTTGACTGTGAAATTTATGTAGAGATTTAATATTTAGTTTCATAAATTCAATGCTTTTAATGTTTTAAAATTATTTATTTTTAACAAATTTAATATTATATGCTCATTCTAAGAGCTTGACAACATTACTTGAAATATTTGTAAAGTCTTATAGAGAGGTGGTTAGAAAGTAGTTATGAGTTAGTAACAAAAGAGGGGACTAGATATACAAGTTGATTCTATGGGTAGACGGTTCCTTCAAGGAAGAGAGTTGAAAACTTTTTGTCTCTCAACACAATCGTTGTATATAAATTGTAAGGAGACTTTGTGCTCCAAATTTAAAGAAACTTGAAGAAAACTTCTAAACTTGTATTGTTGTGTTCTTCGTTGGTTATATTTTATTTGTAGGTTTAACTCCTCGTCATTTTTTTTGCATTCTTCTTATATATTTGGTCACACAAGAAATAGAGTAGAGGCTTTGTGCTCTAATTTGAAGACTATTTTAGAATTTTGTCTTTAAGTTCTTCATATGTCTAATACATAATTAATTCATCATATTTTCCTTGCATTGAAGGGAAAAACCATCAAGCATCTTTTCTTTTGTAGATGTTGAATGCATGAACTAGAGAACTTTGTCTCTTCGGTAATTGTTGCACATTATTTCTTCATTTTCACCTCATTATTTCAACTTTTTTTTAAGGAAAGTTACATAGTGTCTCATATGAGCCTATCTAGGGTTTATCGATACTCTTCTTTCTCCCATTTTGTGTTCCTTTTGTGCCTCTTTGGATCAAAAAGCAGGGAAAAACTCTCAAAATACTTATCATATGAGGGAGATGCTCCTCTCAAATATATAAAAATTGTCAATTCAATGATAATTTTTTTCAATTGTTATGATTTTGTTACCATCCATCGAAAGTCACACCAATTTTAACAAAATATTCGTGAATGATAATCATTTTCACTGTAATACCTATATGTTCATTGCTTTTATTAGGTAAGTAGCATTTACAAGGTGTTGTACCCTTCACAAAGAGCCACAAGGGCCAATAGAGTTCAAGACCAAAAAAACATAAAAAAAAAGCCAAAAAACTAACACAACAAACCAACAGCATATGGACAGACAACAAAAAAACAACAGATTAATTGATATCTCCCCAGTTCTTTGACAGGAGATAAACAACATCATCTCTGACCCATTCCAGATGATCTTCAACATTCTTTTTATCCATTTCATCCTTCATAACTGCCGACAGGGTGCTGGGAACACAGTGGACCAGCTTAACCATGAAGTGGGTCAAACCACAAAATTTTTTGTCCAACTTATCCAATTTTTCCTACAGCACACAAAGCTCCTCCCTCCCAACCACAGCCTTTCCAGTATCAGCATGCTCAACGTCCAATAGGTCCAAAGACAAAGAGGCCAAGTCCTCCTTCTACACTTTGCCAATTTCAGGAATGGTGTTGGGCCCTCTAGCATACTCCTCCTCACTATCAAACTCCTCTTTGTCCCTTCTATCTTTGCTGTCAAATCACTCCTCTTCTGTATCCAAGTCTTTCACCTACAATTTTTTTCTATTCTTGGCCAGCCGACCAGAGCACCAAATGATGGTATCACCACCAGTCACCACTGTCTTTGCGACCACCATATCCCCCTTAGAGTCCTTGCCCACCACATTTTTACCTTTTCTTGGAGGCTCCTTCAAACTCTTCTCTTCCTCTTTGCCTTTCTTTTTTAGGGTTGGCTTGCTAGCATTCTTGGAAGGGGTTGATTTGAGCTCACAAAGACTAGTCGCCACACTAGTCTGGGCCACACCCTCATTCCCCTTAAGCTTTTTAGCAGTGGGTTTGGGTTTATGCATGTCAGCAAGGACTGCGTGGTTTTTCCTTATGGGGCCTTTGGACTCGACCAAAGATAAATTGGTCATAGTGGGAGGCTCAATCTCTTCATTATAGACAACAGATATGGGTTTGGGTGGGCATAAAGCAAGATGGAAATGGTAGTGTTATGCCTTGCATAACCACCCCATTTTGTTTTGAATCAAAATGGGTCCCCCTTGTTTTTGTTTTGTCTTTGGTGTTTTATTTGGGTCTTAGGAGTTGTTCTTTTCCTCCTAAGTCCTTATTTCCTTTGGTTTGCAAGAATCAGAGTCGGAATGGAAACTAGACTTAGAACTTTTGTAAGGTTCCAAGTCCAGATTCGGTCCCGATTCCAGTCTCGCCCTTGTTTTGTGCTCTTTTCGTTGTCTGTTGGTTGGTCTTGTGCTCTTGGGTCCGTTTCTCCCTTGAGTTCTACTCATTTCCTTGTGTTTTTTTTTGCTCTAACGGAAGCAAAATCGGAGGTGGAACCGAACTTGGAACTTTGTAAAAGTTCTGAATTCTGTTTTGTTCCGATCCTGCTCCCGCTCGCTTGCTTTGTGTTGTTTGTTTTTGTTGGTGTCTCGGTCGGGCCCGGTTTTCGTTCCAGTCCCACTTCCTGTTGTTCGTGTGTCCTTGTCCCAGTCTTTTGTTCCTTTGTCAGGACCAGAACTAGAATCAGAACCGAACTTGGAACTTTGTAAAAGTTTCAATTCCAGTTTTGGTTCCGACTCTGTCCCCATTTCCCTTTGTTGTCTTTTCTTTTCGTAGGACCAGAACCAGAACCGAAGTTGGATAAGAGACTTGGTAAAGGTCTCTTGCTTTATTTTGGGTCCACGTCCACCCTGCCTTTGATTTCCACACTGGTTGATTACTCTTTTACGTTGTTTGCTCTGCCCTAGACCGGCCGCATTTATGGCATTAATTGCAACCTCCTCACACGAGCGGAATGATTTTTGAAACCTTAATCAAGGTTAACTAGCTCATTATCTTTATTGTCAAAATTGTTTTAGTGAACCAGAGCCAGGATAACTTTGAGAGGAGTACGATTTGATTGTGGAGGCGCGTTAGTGAGTAGATTCTTATCAAGTTTCAACCTTTCCTTGTTGGCATTTCGAGGTAGGGTCTTTTCCCATTCTTTTTCCATTTGTGTTTATCATTTTGCTTTCGTTTTCATGTTCGTGGTGTTCTTGCACGTTCATAGGACCTTTTCCTATGAATCTTCACTCATTCCATCATGTGTTTTTGGTTTCATTTTGTCCTTTTTTGTTTTCCATTATACTTTTTCTCCTTTTTTTGTTTGTTTCTTTTGTCGTTGTTGTCGTTTTCGTGGCAGGTTCGTTCTATTGGGCCCTAGTTTCTAACTAGGGTTTTGTTTGATGGGGTCCTTTGTGCTTTAAATGTGTTAGAATTTGTTTGGAGACCCCTTTTTATCTTATTCCCGTGTTGGTTTAGTGATTTTCAAGTTGGTTTTTGGATGCCCTAATTATCTGGGTCGATGCATCATGCAAACTAGGGTTTGTTCAACGACCTTTACAATATCCAACCCCTTGAGTTAAATATGGTCTTTATTCTATTAAAGGGTGAGGTTAAGCCCCTTTTATTTGAATTTCCCTTATGATCCCATGTGACCCAAGTCTAAAAGCTCATGTAACTGCGCTATTACGAAATTGCTTCATTTTGAATGGTAAATTGGCGAAAGCAGACTCGAGAATGAACTTGTCCCGTGAGTGTTTGCATTGGGGTTCATTCCCAAAATGATCTCGCTTTCGATGACTGTTGACATTGATTTTCACCCTTTCCCTTTTGCGGAAGTGGAACCATAGGGGAGGTCGAACTTGTAACTATTGATTGGTTTTGGGTTCAGTTTCCATTCCGATTCTGGTTCTGGTCTTGTTCTAGTTCCAATCTCGATCCTGCCTTGTGTTAAATTGTTTCACGTTCCTGATTCTTCTTTGACTTCGCTTCCAGTGAATATGAAATTTGACTAAGTATGGAAATTTATCTTGAGGGAGTAGAGAATGGTATTGGATGATATAATTATTTTCATGCTTTTGTTCCTCTAATCTAGGGTTTTATTGCAAAAATAGGAGATGTCAGAAGCATCGAAAGAGGCTTCTCAAAGAAGCCAACCTGTAGAGAGTTCAAGGCAAGGAACTAAGCCTAAGAAGATCAAGGTGGAATAACTCCCCTATACTCTGAGGTATAATTATCAAAGTCCTACCATTACAGCTAGCAAGGTAGACTCAGATTGGGCAGATATCACAGACACAAACTTGGGTTCATTCAACTATGAATATTTGTATGAAGAAACATTTAGTGAAGATGTAATGGGGAGAACATAGAGAATTTTTCAATTTGGTTTGGCACGCATTGCCCTCTTCCCTCTATCTGTCTAGTGTCCAGAGTTAATACTTACTGCAGCTAGAGCATATAATCTTGCTACCAAACAATGTGTGGACTTGCAGAGGAACATCATTATTGACCTTACACCATAGATGATAAGGTTTATGTTCAATGCACCTACCCCAAAAAGCCCCAGGCAACTCAATGAGGCAGAAGCCCTGCAACTATATAGCAACAATAAGGAGGCTAGCAGGACTCACATGAGCAAGAACTAGATGAGGGTTGAAAAGAAGTCCCTAGCCAAGCTTCCCGATCAGCCTAAAAGATCAGATTTGTACAAGGAGATCAGAGATATAATTATGATGCTCTCCAGGGTGTTTGGGAATACAGATGCCTTCCAATTTAAGGAATGGATGTTTCCATTCATTCAAACCATCCTAGATGGTAGGCAACAATTTGATTGGAAAATGATTGTATTAGAATGCATACATAACCAGATGCTCAAAGTGAGAGAGACCAAGAGTTTCTTCATTACCTCTTATGTGATATATGCAGTTGTAATGAGGGGCATCTTTCCTGGATTGAATGCAGTTGGAATATTTGGAGAATCCCAAGGACAAAAAAGGGTGTGGGATCACTATGATCAGCTCAGCTTACAGACTTATGAGTCCCATTATAGAAGAGTTAATGATGTATTTTTGTATGTTAACATTAATCGGCTAACAGGAGATGCAGGCTATGAATTGAGCAAGGATGTTATGGAATTTATTGCAGAGTGGGGACATTGGTACATCCAATACCCCAAGTTTACTTATTTCAAGATGGTTGGTTTTGATGGCCACCCTCATCTACTGCCTAGGTGTTACAACAACAGGATTGTCTTGATGGAGTTCATTTATCAAGCTATAGCAGTTAATCTCGAGTTTTCCAATAAGCACAATATTGGTTGCCACAAATTCACCATGAAGTTGGGTGAGTATAGTTGTGCACACAATATGGCAGCCAAGATAATCTATGATGAGCCAATGCATTTAAAGTTGGGCTTGTATACCTCTAGGAAGTATTTTGATCCCAAGCACAAGATGCGGGGTTTGCTTCCTACTATTTTTTATAAACATTTCAATCTGTTGGAAGATTTTTGGATAGATATGCAGGATGAGTATGATCTGAGAAGAAGAAATTATGAAAGATTTCCCATTCCACTCATGGTTGAATATGGGGTGAAGAGGATATTCCTAATACTTTTTCAGATGATGGGGTAACCTTGGATCCCCAATATGATGCAGAGAAAATAGGTACTAAAGACTTAGATAAAGTAGAATAGGATGCAGAGGAGTCCATTGATATAAAACAGATTGTGAGGCCGGTCTTGGATAGAAGCATCCAATGGGTAGTTATGAGAATCAAGGAGATAGAGGCTCAAACTTCCAAAAAGAGAAAGGTTGGAGGAACCACCCAAGGATATAGGAGAACAAAAAGAAGAATAGCTCCTAAGGAGCCCTTGGAGTTTTTCCCTCCCAATTCTGGGGAGGAGATTGAACCTGTGATTCCTGCTCAAGATCTTCTTGAAGCACATGGAGAAGAGGCCATAATAGAACCTGGAGGGGAGACTTCATCTCAACCTGGTGTTTCAACAATGATTGAAAGAGAAGCCTCAACTCAACCTCCTCTCACATAGCAACCAAGTGGGGAAATTCCTATGGGAACCCTTCACAAGGAAGTTGAATCCTTGAAAGAGAAGGAGCCTGAAATTGAAATTCATGACATAGATAGAGATTTTGAGGCTACTCAATCAGATAAGGAGACTAATGTGGTTGCCTCTCATGAGGAAACTAAGGATGTAGAAAATGAGCATGTTTTGACTAAGGAGGATCAGTGGAAGTTGTTCAAAGATGCTAAGAGAGAAGCAGATGCCAAGGCACAAGCTGAGGAACTTTCCAAATAGAAGTAAATTGATGCTAAGGCACAAGGTGATTCATTTATAAACAACAAGAATTGGAGGCTAAAGCCAAGGCTGATGAACTGGCTAAGCAACAACAACAAAGAGAGCAGGAACTCAAAACCAAAGAAGAGAGGGAAAAATTAGCAATGTTGCAAAAGATTCATGATCTAGAGAAGGAAAAATATAGACAGAGGGAAAGAGAAGCCCTTGAGGCTAAGTTTAAGGTTGTTGAGGAAGCCCACAAAAGGAAGGAAGAGGAAGAACGCCTACAAAGAGAAAAGGAGGTTGAAGAACTTGCTCT